>JAPYZJ010000088.1:0-76480 GCA_030522765.1 Ophioninae sp. B BG-2022a
AATGCACATGGATATTTGGATATTTATATGTGTTTTGTTTCACATTTTAATTGTTCGAAAAAAATATATGCACTTTTTTGTAAATGCAAATTGCTCATCTATATTGATGTGTAGAAGATTTTTTTTTAATGGCGCCCTGCTGGCGTCCTCCCTCACGCTGCAAATGTCCGAAAAAAAATCAAAATGATTCTCAAAGATAATACTCATGTGCTGTCGGTCTACCAGCATTTTCGAAATATATGCAAAATTCAGGAAACGGCAGCTTAATGAATTCAATTTTGTGATATTTCATGAAATTTTTGTTATATTTAGAGCAAAACGGAACGGCGGATCAGGACCTAACCTAAGATTCATTATATCTAGAACGTTCCCCAGGATTCCAAATCCAGCCAATACTTGCTATTGCGTAGGAAATGCAGAACAGGCAGTAATTTTTCCTGACTGAAATTTCTCAAATTTCTCAAATTTTCATTCACCTCCAGACTGATGTGACAGAAAGAATGTGTCACTTCATTTCAACTACGTAAAATACGATTTTGTCCATTCAGATCAAATAACAAGTATCCAATGGATGAAAAATTTCATATCGATTTCCGATGCAACGAAAGTACGTTCAATTTTCACTTCGTTCATTTTCCTCTCCATCGTTTTTTTTTTTTAAGAATTCTCTCCAGGAATTCCAAGATACGCTATCGGATTTATTACGAGCAAGTGACACATAATGTTCATCACGAATCCATTGCAAACCTCCTCGTGATTTATTGTTCGATTTTTCATTGACTTGGAAAAAATAAAGCGTTTCTGCTGAACAAGGTGAAAATGTTTGACGGCGTGGTCACTTTGTTATCCTGTTACCTGCGAGGCTCTTTTACCCCTACCATTTTCAACTGACCGCGTGGTACCAGAGTGTGGATGCGTATGGTACTACCAGGCACTCGTTAGACTGCATTAAACGTGTCAGCTACGATAACACACGCCAGGTATGCATCGTGCAGGTATAGTTGTACTATAAATACGTACAGGTGTATCCATTGGAATATACGTGTAAGAGTGCACGTAAATATATATATATATATAGAAACAGGACTAGGGAAAGAAGAGCTGGAAACCTCTTCGATCGACACCCTGCTGTCAGCTGTTATCCTGCTTGCCCACGCTCGAGGAATTCACCTGAAAAGGAAATCTCTCGTCACGCTTCAACGAGCTCTCCCTATACCAAGGAATATTCCTCTGGGGATTTATTCTTCCCTCTTTCTTACCTCCTCGTTCTTCCTTCCGTGCAGATTCTCGTCGCTCATCTTTTTGTCGGTTTACCTCTTGACTGTCCTCGTCATCCTGATCTCGGACAGCTCGAGATCATTTTTTTTCCCCGTCGCTTTGTCCACACACAAAGTGTCGCTGGGAAACATTTTTGGAATTCTTCTTGTTTTGATAGTTAATGTTTTTTTTTTTCGAATTATTCGAGCTAAACGTTATTTTCCAGCTAACGTTATTTTTTTTCCAGCTTTGAAAGTTAACGTTATTTTTTGGAAATTTTCCAGCTGTGTAAGTTAACATTATTTTTTGGAATTTTTCCAGCTGAAAGTCGACGTTGTTTTTTGAAATTTTTCCAGCTGGATGTGAACGTTATTTTTTTTAATGGTTCCAGCTGAAAGTCAACGTTCCCAAAATTTGAACTGGTATTTAGACTAAGGTGATGAATTTATGTTAAAAAGTAGTATGGCAAGTGCAAGTGTCATGAAAGATAATGGCAGTAAGGAAATAACGAGTTTCGAAATTAACACTTTTAGAAAAATAGTTTTAGTGACAAATGAGTGAGAGAGAGATTTTTCATTTTCCGAGTGTTCGTTACAGGAACAGAGTTTTACGGAAAATCGTAAGAGGTAGTTGTGGGCGTTGTGGCAGGTAGAAGGCTGCACCTCTGAATGCCAGGCAAGCATATGCTCAGAGTAGTGAATTTTGAGTACGCGAAAAATCGTACGATTAATTCGTTCGCTGTGAGATGCACCGATATTGTCTTTGTTATTATTATATAATATTATTTTTGAAGTTGTTATTATAGGCATTAATATTTATTGCCCGACTAATGTATTATTCATGTTTATATAATTATTAAGGAAGGATAAATAATTCATTTAATAATTACCGTAATTTATTTCGTTATACTCGTAATACACAACTTGATTTTATGATGGTTCTGATTGACTAATGGAAAGCGTTAATTATTCATTGATTTGTGATAATGATTTTATTTCTATCCATAAGTTTATTTATTTAATTCGGTTATTGATAATAAATTTGTATAAGTGGCAAAAATGATGTGCGGTGACAAAAAAAAAAAAAACAAAAAACCAATTAAAATAGTTTCTTTGAAACCCTGTTACTGTTGATTCACGCAGTAATTTTCCCGCGAACTCATGAGGTGCGCAGAGACTCTGGTTATCGGCATCGAGTTATCGGGAGCTCAGAAAATTATTGAAACTCGAGTGAACCGCGAGTTTCTGTTCGAAAAATGGACGTTCGGATACTTTGGTGACAGGACCGCAGTCGTTCGATCTCGTCGCTATTTTTGCAAGTTACAAGCTTTTGTTTAATTTGACTCATCGTGAGATGCAAAATGGAAAATCGATATTTGGAGCTCTAACATTTTGCAAATATGCATCTACGAGGTAACAATACACGATCCAACTTTGAACAAATATATCAATGAAATTTTCAATTTTACGTGCAATAGAATCAATTAAAGGCTGAAAAGTAGAAAATTATTAACATGTAAAAAAATCATCTTATATTTATAATTATAATTACAACGTATACATTATCAATTTGACAAAAAAAATATTGTTTACGTTGTACGAAATAAAATAAAATCTTTTTTTTTATAAGTGGTTTTTCTAAAGTTCATATTTTTCGGCTTGGAATTTACTTCAATAGAAACATTTCCCATTTTCAAGGAACTCGTGAACCGGAGCTTCAATAAAACGACATTTTTGTGATAGTTGGTTCAAGTTAAAAAAAAAACGATTAATTCGAATCATTAAAGGCTCTCCGTCAACTAGATTTCAACGAAAATGAAACATTTGAGAGAATTCATTTTCTTTTCGTGATTCCATATATTTTCATGATAATTTGGAACCATACATTTTTAAGCTTTTCTCAACAAATTATTTATCACAGTGTTTATTGATATTTTCGTTCGCCCTGCCCATCTTTATATCAGATATAAAGGCAAAAAAATGTATTTTCTGCATTTTTGTCATGCTGCAAATTGATACGAAAATATTCCATAAAGTTTAAATTTTTCTTCAATACAGATACGGAGAAAGAAACGAATGAGTGAATAAGAGGAGAAAAATATTTCTTAGTTGTGTTCTCCTGTTCCTTTCTCTTTGGTTGCCTCGTTTCATGGCCGGCTCTCTTTCTTTCCTGCAGGGCAATTTTTGTCTATCAGTCTTTTCAGAAAGTGCGAGCTGTACCGAAGATCAAAACCGTCCTTGGAAATCGACTGTCGATTCAATGACCGTCTAAGGGCAAAGAACAAGTTTGTGGAACAAGGTTTCATGGTCCGGGACTCGTTTAATTATAATCCGGAAAGGTCGGTTGGTGGCGACCTCGCGCGCGGATAACATCAGTATCAAGGAAGTGTAAAATTCCCTCCTATATGCCGATTCGTTTCCTCTGCGCATGTACCATTTCCTATGTACTCTTCCTTCTTCCCGCGCTCTCGATGCTTGTTATCATTTTTTAATTCTTCTCTCCCTTCGTTCCCTGTTCATCAAATAATTATTCATTAAATTTCGTGTCAAATTCTTGATATTCACTCATTTTCCGAGGTCTTCGTTTACAATTGCAGTAATTACACACAGAATTTTAATCGTAATTACCACGTTCTATGATCGATTAAATTTGCGATTCCTGAAAGAAGATCGTGAAAAATTCTTGAGTGTCGTGAAGTTAGACAAATTTTTAACAATTTTACGTTTGAAAAAGACTTTGATCGAAAAATATTATTATTGGGAAATTCTATGATCGAGAATTGTCTAAAAGATGATTGTAAAAAATTCTAAACCATTATTTTAAAGTTCGGCAAATTTTAGAAAATTTCGAAAAACTGTAGAAAAATCCAGAAAATTGTAGAAAATTTTTGAAAATTGTAGAAAACTCCTAGAAATTTTGAGATAGAAACATTCTATGATGGAAAAATTCTCCATTTAACTGTTCGTTACATGAATACCCTCCATTGTATCAGCATATAATTTTCGTCTGTCATCATGATTCACTTTTCAAGGTAGCAATGTCAGGCATCGATCATTGTTACAGAAAATAATACGGCGATATCAAGGATCATGCAGATACAATAAATGTAATCATATTGTTACATTGTTTATTGTTACATCAGTTGCAAATGTTATTTAAGGACGCTAAAAGTATTATTTCATTCAATAAGTCGTGATTTCTCTTTCAAGAAATGTATCGCCCAATAAACGACTTTGCGATATTCTGCATTCGCTCTGCGAAAGAGGACGGTAATTTAAATAGAACGAGACAAGTCAGTCTCGGACCATACATCGAGAATACCCATTCAAATTTTTTACATTGGGAGTCGATTACTTAAAAAATGCCTTCAACAAATAAAACGCATCATTTCCAAACTTTATCATCATTTGAATCGATCATAGGTTGAATTTCCGGTTTCAGCGAAGGTAAAAGAGTTGAGCGGTTGCTCAGTAACAGTATCACGAATATCGTAGCAGTGTCGGCATGTTGAAAGCTCTTGTCATTGGACCTTCGTTTCAGCTTGCCTTTGGAGAGATCAAAGCAAATTGCCGAGGTACTTTGGAGCAGAAGGAGGGGGTTGCAAGATCCGGCAAAGAAAATAGAAAAAAAAAAGGAGGTATCGACTGGGTTGCCGGATGTGAACTGGGTAGAAAGAAGCTTCGTGTGGTAGAAGTAACAAACGTAGGAAACCACGAGTGAAAAAATCTTTCGGACGCCGGCTACTGGATTGTATACTTCGGTTATAGAAGCTATTGATTTTTCGTTCCGATACCTATCACTGCGTATACTGTAAACAACCACCAGAATCCTCTCTGATGTCTTTTTTCGGCTGCTAGCCTTTTATTTTGTCTTCTGACGTCCTCGGTATACGTACTGACTGTATGAGAGCACGAGCTATACGGACCGTACGAACTTTTCCACTTCCTTCAGGTAGGGATTACCTGCGAGAAGTCGAAGTCGTTTCAATTGTTTCTTCCTCGATGCTCGTGTCATCCACGTTTGCCTTCTTTCAAAGGCTATTTATTTGGCGTCTTTTCATTTCCAACGCTGAAAGAAAAAAAAAAGATTCCAACGCTATTCCTTTTCGAGGAATTCCCCACGTCGATCCTTACAGCGGATGCAGGGAAATAGAAACGCGTGTATCGACGCGGATGACGATTGACAAGACGACAACAGGCGTTACTCAAAAACGCTACAAAGACACCTATTGAAAAGAGACAAAATCGCCAGCCAAACAAATCCCCCAAAAACAAAAAATTGGAAAAATTGCGCAAAAATATCAACTTTCTACACCATTTTTTTTTGTTTTTTTTTGTGTTTCTCTTTGTTGTAAGTCTTTTGGAAAAAAATGAAAACGACGAGTGATCGCTCAGTAATGATTTTGTCGTTTTCGAAAATGGAAGATGACTGAAAAAATCTACGACTATTTTTCCTTTCTTGTTCGTATCTTTTGTCAAAGTTCCGGTTCATACCTGATAGGATTGTTTTGCCCCCTTCTCGGGTCCGCCCACCATCCGCGAAAAATTACATTGCGTATAAATAAATCGAACTCGGATTCATCGAATCAAATCGCGACCGATGGGGTGCCGTAGCAACAGAATGGGAAGGGAGTGCGTTCTGCACGAGTAACTCGAGTAATTGAACGCAAATTTGATTTTAAAGTAATATGGTTTCGTGTCGGTTGTGTTGATATCGTATGCGGAAAAAAAATTGCGTCGCAGACAGCGTACATACAAAGTCCATGAATAAAATCGGAATATCTGAAAAATTGGAATATTTTTCGACGGGCAAATTCTCAATTTATATTTAATTTTGTATCACTCCTTCGAATTTTTTGGGACATTGTTGCAATAGCTTGTTACGTGTATGAAAATATTTCGTATATTCGTTAAAACAATACATTTTTAAAACGTCCGGACGTTTTCTAAAAAAATTTCACAGCACTTCTTTAAATTTTTTCTCGGTGTTCTTTTTTCAGAAACTCCCCGATAATTTGGAAAACAAAATTTGGCGAACTGGTAAAAAGACTGTGGTCGGTGCTCTTGAAGAGATGAACATTTTCTTAACGAAATTTCGCAACACTTCCTGGCCTTTTTTTCTAGAACCCTGTTTATCAAAACTTTTCGCTAATTAAATAAAAAATTTAGTTTAAACAAAAGTATGTTTTTTTCTCTCAACATAAGAGACAGTATAATTCTGATCGAGCGTTTCGTTGTTACTTTTATTTTTATTCCGATACTTCGACGGTGAGCAAAGATCGTTCTTTTGTCTCGCGCGTACTTTTTCGATTCGCGTGACTGTGGACGATGATCGCGAAGAGATGAAAATTGGGGTTGCCGGGATTTGGAGAAAAGCTCGGAAGGAAGCCTCCTGACGTACCTGACGAATGATGGACATTACGAGGACATTGTGGGATCGGAGAAATAAGGAAGCTTGCGAAAGAAAGTGAAAGAGGTGTGTGGAAAAAAGGTGGGAAGGTTGAGCACAGAAGAGTGAGAGGGAGAATGGACAGAGAGAGAGAGAGAGAGAAAATAGACATATAGTCAAACCAGCCCCTTATCCATCTCATCCTGGTCACAGTCTTTGTTTTCCTTTGCCCTGCTCCAATGTCGACTTAGCTCTGTCATTTCTTCGTTCCAACTCGTTCGTCTTGGCAAGAAATTCCACCCCCCTTTCCCCCTCCCAGCCCCTATGATTCGCGCTTAAACCCGACAGCTTTAAGAAAGATAAAACTGGTGGAATTCGAACGACTTCTCTCTGTCCCGACGACCTTTAGGACAAAGTTAAGCAAATCCTTGCCGTCGTACGCGGATCTTCTTTTCTCCGGAAGCTTCTCTCCCCGGGAAAGACGGTCCTGCTTAATGGTCGTGACTTTGTACGGTTGTCCGTTATTTTATCGCCCAGCTGCACACTTCGGTCGTCTCAGTTACAAAAAAATTAAATATTCAACAATTGTGGGGTAAAGTTTTAATTCGAGGTTTCAACAGATATTTTTCTTTTAAACGTCGCACTAACATTGGTATATAGTTTATTTATTTACGGGGTGATTAGAAATTCGATGTATTTCTGCTGAGGGGCAAATACTTGGAGCGGTGACCGCTCAGCTGGGCATAAGCCAATCATTGGATAAATTCATACTTATAAGATTTCGTAGTTCATATTTGAGTTAAACTTCTGCGCATCAAAGAAACAGAAGCATATTCGGTCGTCTGTATCGACGCGGGTTTTGCACGGTTTCCCCGAGCCCCGAAGGAAAACGCAGTGTAATTAATTTTGAGAGAGTAAGCTTTTGAAAGAATCTAAAAACCAGGATTATTTCAAAAATTTATTCGGAACAATCAATTTAAATGATTAATATATTGTTTAAACATTCATTTTTATGAATATTGACGAAGTTTCGTGGTCGAATTCGACTTTGAAGAAACTCTGAACGAGAGAGGTTCAACGGTGTCCTCGATTTTTGCCAGCTTAAGTTTAAGAATCAATGGGAATTGCTGTCGGTAAAGCAGAACAGGATAGCGGATTCCCACGGATTTTCTAAACGACTCTTCAGAATTTCACGAAATTTTATCAGGCGATGTCAAATTGATGGACGAACGGCCGTCTTCTCGTTAAAATTCTTGAATAAAAAAAAAACAAGCAAACTGTATAACCTTGTCGAAACCATGACGAGAATGATAGAAAATAAAAAGTTTGGCAAATTTCATTAATTGGAGAGGGGTAGCATAGTCATATTCGAAACATATATTTTGGTAACTTGATTCTTTAATTCGTGTAGATTTTCCAACAAATATATCGATATCTACACTCAGTACGTAATTGAATTTCGTAGAAAATATCAAAATTTCGCGAAGTTTAGTTCTCATGAATCGTCTATCAGGTTTTGACTTTTTAGGCTTCAGAAATACAAATATCATATGATTTTAATAAATTGACAAAATGTATACACATAAAATTAAAAAATAGTTAGATTAAAAAAAACTATTTTTTCCGTAGTTCGCTTGGTTTCAAAATGAAACTTTGTTCGTTGAAAATCTGTTTGGTAACTTTTTTTCAAAAAGTTGAGTTTGCTGAATTTCGAATGTTCTTATTTCCGGGAACATTTTTTGTCGTTCCTCTGGAATAAAAACGTAGTAAGCGTGTGGCAAAAGTTTGAGTGGACGAGGGGGACGTCCGATGGGAGTATCCGGAGGCGTCTAGCCGTGAAACGAGATACGTGGATGGACGTGGGTGACCGAGCCTGGGTTCTCTAACCTTTTCCTCACTCGAACTGTTTTCTCGCAGCCGCCCGAACTACCCCTTGCCAGCCATGGATATGCAGGATTGTATAAGATCGGGGAGTGAACTTTAAGCGATGAGGGCTCACGAGGAAAGGGGACGTTTGCAGGAAAAATAAGCTCACTGGTCCGAGGAATAAACATGCTAGAGATGACGCGAACCCGAGAGATTGGCCTTTAAAAAATAAAGACTTTGGCCATTTTCCCCTATACCCCATTCGCTTTTCTCCACACCAAAAGAGAAACTCTTTCTTCGGAGGGAAACTACCCCATCACTAAAAAATACAAGGCTTGAGGGATTTTTGGTCCTCCGTCGCATCATCATTATGAGTAGTTTTACGTTTTTGCCAAATAAAACTTATCATATAATTTATCTTATCAACATTATTTACCTATAAACCCTATACTGCATATTATATTTATCCTATAAAATATTTTGGGTTTTTTTTCCTCATTATGTCGAAAAAATGTTCTTTCCATGTTGATAAATAGATAAAAGCTCCTACAGATTATTCCTGAATCTGAACTTTGATAATTTCTGGTAGCGTTTCGGGAAATCCGGATGAAAGCAAATGGAGGATAATCTGCAATACGATTCGAATGTGGAAAGGAAATGATGAGATTATGAGCTTTAACTGATAGCATCGATCGAACGTTGTAGGCTTCTATGCGCTAGATGATAATAACCGCAATGTATTACTGATCACAACAAATATGACTGAAATCGTTAGCGCACTGTACGCTTTTTCATTCTTCAGTGATGGTGGTTTCGGACGTAAACCTTCATTTACGTTCGTTCATGTATGATCGAGCATGACTGATGGATCTCAATTGCCAATGTATTTTTTCGCCCTTTTATTTGATTTTGTATCGAATCGTTACCGAATTGCGATTCTCACCTGATACTCAACACCGATCCTTCTCCAGCTATGAAATAATGATGTTCCCTTTTTCAGGTGCAACATGGAAAGGTGCTGGCTAGTAGTTTGGATATCGATGATTTACCTCACCATGGGTGTGGCGCCGCAATATCGAGATAAAAATATAAGTGAGTAAGCCAAAAGTTTTTTTATTTTCAGCTCGGGACCGAAAATGATAAAGGCCAGCGAGGGTTTTACAGTTTGTTTTATAAAAGCGTGTACGGCTACAGTTTTCTCTGGAAACCGTTTGAAGGTAGACCCAAAGCGAACAGGCAGTGACCCTCTTCCACCAAAATGCTTTATGAAAAAATCATCAATAATTAATAGGTACAGACTAGCGCCTATTGTTCCAAAAAAAAATGCACTTTGGTGAACAAAAGTTTGAACTGTAAATTGGCATCTTTTTCATTGATAATGTTGAGTATCAGGATCTTCAAACAACGGTTGGATTTATTTTGTACGATCGACAATAATCCAAACTATTTTTCTATGAAAATGTAGTTCTTCACGAGATCGAGATCGAAACAAATTGGACCACCAAGTTTGTACTTGGTGGTTCAATTTGTGAGGACGAGGGCGGCTCAGTTCTGATAGGACTACGTTACATCGTAGGGAGGTTCAAGAGCGAGGGAAAAACTTAATTACAAGAGCACGCGCTCTCCACACCAATAATCAGGGATCTTGACCTCATAACTTCCCAAGCCTGCTGTTTCCAGTTGTCCCCCTAATACGCGTCACATAGTGGTTGTTCCGCGTTCCTGCCATGTAGAATATGAGCTTTGTCCAACGACTAATGAGATAAGCGATCTAAATAATGAGTCAACTCCATGCCCCATAAGAGTAGCCTTTTTGCTTTGATGATATATTTCTGGCTCTTCGAAACCGAGTTTTGGAATACAGTTCACAATGTATACGAAAAAAAAACAATCCGCTTTTATTCTAAATATTTTTCCTTTCGACCTCCGTTTGAAAATTATTTCCCTGTGTTTAATTATAAAAAACTCTCTCGTTAGTTGCTACACAGTCGAAGCTAATTATTTTTCCCAATTGTGAAAGAAGCTATCGACTATAATGCTGAAAATAAAAAATAAATAACTCAAAGAATGATATTTGAGAATATATACAGATATTTGAGATCACACTTCTCTGTAAAAACTTATTGAAACTTTCCAATGGCTAAAAATGATATTTAAAAATAAATGACAAATTAAAAAACCGCACATTTTTTGGTAAACCTGTAGGGACTTTTTTGAAGCCACTCTTTAATCTGGAAAGTACCACGAACTTCGAAAAATAAATGAATGGCAAATAATTATATAATATATAATGATTTTATTATATATATATATAGATTATATAATTATATAAAAATCCATTTCAAGGCCATAGTCTGATCTAACCAAGGTAATTGTGGGATATTGGGTATAGATATAATCTTTCCCAGTGTTGTACGTGTGATTGATAGTGGCCTTTGGAAGCTTTGAGCAAGCTTCATGTTCTTTCACTGCGAACTATGTACCGTGTCGTTGCAAAAGTTTCTGGAAGCACTGTAATTAACATAGAGCTTTCGGCTTTATCGCTACCAGAGATAAAGGTTTGTTTCCCGATAATCCGAGTCCGGGAGGTTGAGGCGTTGACAGCAAAGTTAATGAAGGCAACCGTTTCATCTTCAACGAAGAGTGCCATTGCACATTCTAGCGATATCCAAGAGATTACCATGGGCCATTTCTACGGAAAGGGTCGAAACCGAGATGACGTATGAATCAAGAGAGAGGACAGACAGGAAGTGTGATCGTATCTGTATCAAATCTTATTTGAGGGTTCTCATATCAGGAAAACCTCAAATAAGTCTTCAAAGTCCTCAAGGCTTTCAAGGCTCTTGTTTCAACCTCAAATAAGCCCTGAAAAGCCCTTATACGAGAAACGCCGTGTCAATATTTCGTGCAGAAAAATGGGTGGGGGAGAAAATGAGGGGCGAGTAATGGGGATGCAAAAGTTCCGGAAGCTGTGCCCATGTAGGTATAGATAGGGATAAAGGAGAGGACGGTACATTAGAGTGATTCGAAAATCATCTCCCCCCCCCCCCCCCCACTCCATTTCGTGTGAAAAACTGGCGGACCAAAGAATAAAATGATGGAGGAAGAGGAAAACGGTACAATCGAGGCGGAAGAGCCCTAAGAGTACGAGAGATTGCCGAGTGGATCGGGATCCGAAATCCACCGCGAAATTGAAAAGGGGCTCTACCGTGGTCGAGCCGGGGTACGATCTTCGATCCTGCCGCACTCGGGAAAGCCGTACTCGCGACGCGAAATCTCCTCACGAGAATATCGACGAGAAGGAAAATATCAAAGAGCGCTTTCGAGGTCATCGAGCTTTGCGATGAGGAGTTTCTCCGTGGCTCGGAGAAAAGCGTTTGGAAAAGACATTTGCAGGCTCACACTCCTTTCCCTTAATCTAAAAGTCGTTCGGTTACGGAAAGAGTTGAAACAATAAATTGAAAACTTTCGTTTGAGGAAAATACAGCATTGTCGAGAACGGAGTCCCATAGTTTGCAAACCTAACATTTGATGCTTCGAACTTCAATACATTTCACTTGCTTTTACTTGTTCTCAAAGAATTCTACTTTCTTGTCTTTGTACAGCTTCGAACGGTAATACCTTAAGGATTTTCATAGAAATTGAGGCTGCGATTTTGCCTGATCGATTCCCGATTGTAGTTTCGCCGTTTATTTTCCTTTCGCTTTCTCATTTCAGTTTTCTACGGTACAGACCATATTGAACAGTCTTTGATAATACAGATTGTTTATCATTCACTGGACGGTCCGATCATTCGGACCGTTCAAACGAATGACGAAAAATTACAAAAAATTAAATGTTTGATTAGTGATATTTGTCAAGGTTTTAGGCTTTTTGGACTTTTAATTACTAACAAAGATCTGCTACGACATCAACTATGATAATAACATAAATTTCAGTACAGTCGCTCCGTAGATAATTTTTAAATTGGTTTCAAATTATGTAATCTGGGATTTTTCATTAAAAAACGAAAATTCTTAAGAACTCAAAAACTACTGAATTTCGGTAGAACATTTGATGGCTAAATTTGTCACATTTACCTACTATGACGTCCTACACGGAATACGTCGAGTTACCAGTAACCCTGTCTATGTTTATATATTGTAACGTGTATTGGAAAACCCCATTACAATTTTTTATAAACAAACTAGATAAGAAACGAAATATATGAAAAATAAAAAAATACATAACCACATGTAAAAGACAGAAAATACCCTTCCACACTCTCCATTACAATTTATTTTTAAATAAATAAACTAGGTAATAAAATATATGAAAAATAAAAACAATTCCACCTACGATTTCAGTGTAAATACCAAAATATTTATCGTGGAGTAAAAAAAGTGCAAGAACCAAAGTTGAAGGAAATAAAATTCCACCGATTACGATTCTTTTTGATAAACCTGATAGTATAACTCTGCAACTATTGATCCCCTGTAAAAATGATAACGACCAAACTTGTGGGAAATTGAATTTCCAACAACTTTGTATACCATTATTTTTGCTCTAAAGTTGAAAATTAACGAGTTACTTCAGAAAAAAGGTAAACTGAATTTCAAATCAAGATGGGGGCGATCGCTCAATCAGGATTATGCCGAAAATCGAAATGTAGACTCCCAGCCACCCCCCCCCCCCTACTTAAAAAAAAATTGCTGCCCGGATTTTTTTCTATTTCAATGTCTATCTCGATTGGACTATTATCATTTTCGAACTAATAGGAGAATTATCATCGATAAACTAATGATTAACGCTGATTCAATATACCGATATATATATACATATATTTAATAAAAAAGGTAATAAGAGATATTTTGTATCGTTGGCTCTCAAAAGTCCATTTGGAAGAGTCTTTCTTTTTATTCAATTCGATTTCTTTTTTTCAACGAGAAAGTGCAGCTACGCCTCTCTGAGGGGTGGATTCGTCTGGAAAACTACATGAGGTATCTTTGCGAATGGTTTTCTGGAAAATTAGATCCTGAGAATAGCACCGGATGCCCTCAGGGACATTCGAGACGACGCCCTGCTGGATCTACCTGGTGGGAAATGCTCTTCGTGCTCTTGTGATTTCTCCCTTTCCTTCCTTCTTCCCTTCAGCTACGCCTCTGTCTCTGTCATTATTTCTACTACTGCCGTTGTCTTTTTTTTACCCGTCCCTTGGTTCTCTCCCTCTAACTTTCCTTCTGTATTCTCCTCGTCCCATTGATTTTCATTTTTTTATTCTTACACTTTCTCGTGATCGGATGTACATTTGGGTAGGTGGCCTTGTGAGACTTCTCGGAGAACAATCGTTCCTTTGCAATTCTATGCTCGTTGCACGTCGAGACTTATTTCGAAAGCTTTCAAATTGGCGGGTTTGAAATGTTCGAAAAAAAAACGTATTTTCATCCCGATTTTCTATCACTGGTCTTTTCTTTTATTCATCTGCGTCATGTCTTTAAATCTACGTTAACGTCGTCAATGAGTTTTTAAAAAATGGATATCTCGAATACTATTACTAGCCATCGAAAATCGTTTTAGGAGTTCTCAAAGAATATTAAACGGAACGTCTATGCAAAATTTCAGCTCGATCAGATGGTACGGTGTTTTTCTGAACCTACTCAAAAAATTAAAAAATCCGTATCTCAAAAACTACTGCATGTAGCTGAAAATCCTTTTAGTGGTTGTTTTATAAAATAAACAGGAACGTTTGTTGAAAATTTCGGCTCGATTAGGGGGGGGGGGGGAAGGGGTTTTCCTATTTTATTTACGAGCGATGTTTATTAAAATAGTATCCATGTGAATATGGTGCTTCTTTTTTATCAGTATTTTTATCAGTAATAACACAAACAACCAACTATCGAAATGTTACTAGGAAAAATCAGTCGACTATGAACGAGATTAAGATGCAGATTACAAATGAGTTGCCAGTGCAGAATTCAGTTGATTATGAAAAGGGATTTTTGGTGGAAAAGTTAGTAGCCCAGTCAGCAGAACGCAGACGGTTTTCGATGGGGCGAAGTCGGAAGTATGCTCGTATATTTATTATCATCAACGTGTATTCAGGGGTCTAATCGAGCGATGGAGGCAGTCTGAAAATTGTTGTAGCTCACGTTGAGCTTTGCCCATATAATTCAATTAACGAAGCGCGTAATCCAAACCCCTTTCCCCTCTAGGTTGACTGCATATAAGCTATAAGCGTTGTTACTCAAATCCACCCCTCAGCGAATTTCCGTCCTTGTTTGTCACCTCGGCAAATCTCGTTCTATACGCCCTTGCAATCACGTTTCCATTATTATATAATGCGATTGAAAATCCGGTCTCCCATTTGCTACACGGAAAATCGATACTCGTTATTAATGAAATCTTGTACACTTTTGACGAATTTTCCTGTCGGAACAAATTAGAAATCATTAGCGACACGATTGTAGTACGGGTGCCGTCGTATAAATAACAAAAATACTTAATAACGAAACAAATTGATTAATGGTTGAACAAAAAATTCATTAAGTTGAACAGTTGAAAAATTCTCTTAGGGATGGGAAGAAATGTGTTTTATTTTCATCTATCGTTAGACGGGCGTTTGAAAATCGCGAAAATTCATAAAAAGTTAGGCAATGATAGCTCTCGATGGATCGATAATACATTGATTATTTTAGAATTTTACACTTTATAATTTGGAAGTAATAAACATATAAATTTAATATGGTCGCTTATGGGAAAACAGAAAGGAAAGACTTTTTTTTCTAATTATGAGTAATCTTGATGATCAACAATTATGGGAAACTCACTAATTATTGAGTTTTTGAGTAATAATTGGTAATAATATAATGAACTGAACATGTTAATTAAATTTAAAAATTGAGACTTTTTTGTCCGCTAGTTGAAACGGACAGTATTCGGATATTATTTGTGTCGCAATTCGGATGATGTTGCAATTCTGATCGCATTAATAATATTTCGTAAAATAATCATCCATTCGTGAATATCGGATCACGTAAGATAAAATTGTTTTCGCGCAGTTCATATCGCGTCAATAATCGTGTAGCGATATGTATGACTTATTGTATGTTAATCCGTACTTGATTAATGTGCTGATTCACGATCGGTATTTCCAAAGGCTTATTCCATTGAGAGAAATATAAAAAAAACCTATCTCCATATTTCACGTGATAATTTAAGCTTTATGAGTTCGAAGTGTGGAAACCGTGAGTGTTTGAAGTTTTCCAGATGTAGAGAACAATATAATTACAGCAGTATTATTAAAGCTGAACAATTTCAATTTAAATATAAATTAGTTCTCCTCTCAAGTGTAATCAGTCTTTAATTGACTCCACAGATTTTATTCGTGCAAAACGAGCACGGACTCTCGAAGGCTGTTTGAAGGACGTTCGTCTGATTAAGCATCAAACTGAAGTTAAATACTTCATAAATTTACAGTTTCTAGGGTTTACGCTTTTGAAAAACATTCAAACGTCATTTATGAGTTACTAACCTGAAGTTTGCTACTTGGTCAATTACTCAATTTTTAATGAATACGTAAAAAAACTGAAATTTCATATTTCATCAATGACTGAACGTTCGAAGTTTTCCGAAAGCAACTTTGAAAATTAAGAAATTCCGGTTTAAATTTCTGGAATTTCCTCATTAATCCGGTTGTTATCAATAAAAGTGACATTTTTCTACAAAGATTTTTAAACTGATGATTCGTTGAATGAATACTATATCTAACTATAATGATTTTATCATTTTGAGCTTTACTCCAAAGCCTGAGTCCAAATTGCGAAGTGTGCACCCTTGACCCCAATGTCATATTCTATTTGGAAGGATCCGATAATACGGTAGAATAAGAAAGAAATCTGAAACGTTCGCCAATAATGAAACGCCCGTAAAATCCAACCGACGTTAATTTCAACTTCTCGGCACAATTATTCTTTTCGCAGGCTGAGAGCTCTTCGTGCTTTCACGTTTTCAGCGAGCTGTCACTCGACGGGAGTCCTGCCAGCTTGCATCTCCAGCAAGCATTCACGCCCTTTCGCTATCCCGAGTCTTTTAAATTCCGGTGGTGAATATAATAGGGATGCGAGAAGCAGGCGAGAAAACTCCCGGAGAAAAATGTCCTACGATAATTGCGCTTACTCCATTCCTCGAAAATATTTTCGTGCTGGGAAACGATTTTTCGTCGTATGGAGAGATTGTTTCCTATTTACCACTTTTTCGAACAAATCAGCTTTTTGAGGAGCCTGAGATATTAGGATGTGAAATATTCCTCCTTATCATCTGCGAGCGTTATCATCATAATCGTTGGTGGTTTTTCATTGTTTTTCTCCATTTTCTGCGCAACTGAATTTCGTATCCAATATTGGATTGAAGGGCCAGAGCTAATGACCATAAGGGATCCTCAATGTTTTACTAGTCGATTTTTTTCCCGATACGAACAATTTTGTAAACGATCACGTGATGAGATTCAAAGATCTATCTATCTAAAAATGATTGCGTGCAAGATTCTTCGTACGTTCCGTTTTTTTAATTTATTTATGATGTAGCCGTCAAAAGATCTTGTTCTTTTGAAAATCGTCGATAAAAGCGTCCAAGGTACTCCTCCGTAAAAGAATATAGGATTTCCACGTCAAAGACTGGTCGGTTGTTCAGCACGAAGTTTACTAACGTTCGATGCAAAAAGGCAGCGACGGATCTTCCGGAAATGGGATAGGGAGTCCCGGATAATTGCTGTTGAATTCAAGAAAGTGTTTTAACTTTCCGGAGCTCAGAGATAACTCTAGCGATTGTTGAAAACGAGCCACTTTTTCCACCTTGTCTAAATCTGTCCACCTATTCTTTGACTTCTTCCAACGGTCGGTATTCGACTCAGTGAATTTCTTGAGGTCGATTCTTCTCACTTTGAACGGGGAAAAAAGATCGAATTAATTTGATTCTCTAACGAAAACGAAAAGTATAAAATTATCCATCGATCGATCACCTGAAAAAGACGTGAACAACAAAACAAGAAAGTCAGGAAATATCGAAAAATGGAGAAACGCGTTTGAAAATAAACGTTGGAAGAGAGAAGACCTTTATGCTCTCGCCGTTGGGTCTGAAAACTTTTGGCGTCATTTATCTCCCAAATGTACGTTTTCATTGCAAATTTGGAGCCTTGCCAGGATTGAGCCCAGGCTGGAAAATTCTTCGCGAATAATTCTCAAGGCTAGGACCAATTTTTATTCAGGTCAACGAAAAAAAAACTTCACTTCTCCACATTTTCTATCTCAATGGCCTCAAAGATTTTCCCTTTCTTTCGATGTAATAACAAAGAAAAGAGAAAACATTACAAGTCATTTTACACGAAATGATCCGTGAGTTAAAATACACTGGGTGACAAATGTACTACGTCTTAGAAAAAAATCGTTTTCTTTCACGTCTTTTCGCTTGAACGGTTGCCAAACTTTCGCAAATTTGTTATTATTTCTTAAAATAATCAAAAATTTTTATTTTAAAAATCATTTCTACTTAAAATAATTTGTTTTTTAAGTTTCTGTAAATGATAAAATGATTAGTTTTAAAATTATTGAATCATTCGTTTTTGTAAATTATTAAATATCGAAAAAGAACGATTAAAGTTGTTATTCAATATTCAGAAAAACGTTTGATTGATTTCAATTTCATTTCCTTATAAAAAAAAAATCCAACTAAAACGCGTGGTGCGTTTGTCGATCGAGATATGATCGGGGAAGCGATGAGACATATAATTTCCACCGGAGGTATTAATTGGTTTGTTTCCTGATTGTGCAATTTGATCTTCGGGCGGACGTCACCTCGCTTTTGAACTTTTTTCACTTTTATTCGCGATGGTTGATTTCGGGAAGATCGATATAAACGTAGAAGGGAAAAGAGTAGCAGTTGAAGCTTTGGGCGAGCCCTTTGGGCTTTCCAATTAACGACGCTCGCCAAATGACGGAACAGTCGAGTAGTGAAAAAAAAAAATTAGACCAATTAGTAAGTGTGATCCGCCCTGAACGTTTTGACGTTCGCGGAAAAAACTACAAAGGACTATACGCTCCCGGGTGCAAAAAAGATCGTAAAAGCAAACAAAAAAATATTGGAGCAATGTTGGTGTCGTCAACACGGAAAATTAATGTCACGAGACCGTTGTTTTTTTTTTTGTTTTATACCTGTCTCATACTTTCAACAACTTTCCAAAAAGATGTGTAAATTTTTTGATAAGCCTATGTAATAAATACATAAAATATATAAACATAACAAAACATATGTATGTGGGTATACAAATATATAACAACATAAATTGTATATAAATATATACATAGTGAATGCAGACATCATCCTGCGATTTTAATATTTGGGGTCCGTTTTCCGCCCTATGAATTTTGCAAACGCAAAAGCTCTGCTTTGCATGCGTGGAAAAAAATTATGCTTATAACGGAGTTCGGGTATTTTTAGTTTTTGTACTGTTAATTTTTTTCTTTTTTTTTGTAAAGTGAGAAAGAATCTAAAAATTAAAATAGGGGAAGGGAGGGGAGGATGGAAGAAGCGGGAAAAACGAAAATTATTTACAAATCCCAACTAAATGACGGGGTACGCTAGTTGTGACGCGCCTAGAAAGAAGCAGCCATCTTGAATTTAGAAACGGAGTTTAGTCTGGCTCAATTCAGTATCCAGTCAAGAAAATGTATTTTGTCTATTTTTTGGTGAACAATACATCGATCCACCAATGAAAGACTGGTTCAAATGTCCTTGTCATTGTTGGGCACATGAGTTGTACACCGATATTGAAAATGGTTGTTTCGTGTGTGTCAATTGTAAAATATAATATAATGTCATATACTCCAGCGTGGCCGTTCAAGTCTTCCATTTTGCCTTCAGGGTAAGGGCAACATTGAAATTTCCATAGTTTTGCCTTACGTCTCATATCAGCAGATTTATCAAATATTAATTGTTATTCGTGGAGGAGTTTTATAGTTTAATAAGATATCTTTGATGACTGATTAAAATAAAAGACTTATATTTGAACGTTTTAATATTATTCTGTTATTAAATTAAACCTTCTATCCTGCCCTCCCCTGCCCTAATAGCATAAAAGTTACATTTCAATTTGCTGCTATCGTTGTAACTTTTTAATTCCTTAACACTGAGCGAAACTTGAACAAAAAAAACAAAAATGAAAAACAAAAAACAAGGCGTACCTAAATTTAGCCATAACATTTTTTTTCGGGCTATAAACTTATAAAAATAAAATATAAATAATATATATATATATAAATATATAAATAAATATAAAAATAAATAAAATAAAATAAATATAAATAAATATAAATAAAAAAATACTCATTGTACTTGTAATCTTGGCATTATGTTTTTCAGGAATATAACATTTTCCGGATTAGTTGTAATATCAAACGCGTCTATGAACAAAGTCTGATATAAAAAAGTCCGAAGGCTGAAGATACCTGAATTTGGCTGTTTGTAAATACCGTTTCGATCATTGTTTATCGCGAAGGGTTATTTCGTATCACGTGACACGTTATCGTAGCATTTGCAGATGGGAAGTACTGTGGGAAGCTAATTTGCTGGGAGAGGCTCCTCCAAGTTTTGGAAATGAATTCCAATCAGAGTGGCAACAACACAGTGGATATAGCGAATCGTGAGTGCAGCGTAGGAGATTCAGACCGTATGCAGACAGACTGCTCTTCTACGAGTATTTCAACGTTTCCCCTCCCCCCGACCCCTCGTATTTTCACACGTCAGACACGTCGTTGCGAGTGCTGTTGTATATGGCCCATTAATACTAAATTATCATGGATGTCATTGTTCATTAGTGAAACTTTAATAATGTATCGATCGATCGTCATTCGAATACTAAATCCCAAAAAGTACTTCCGTTTATTCGAAAAACCTCTAGGAGTTTTTATGTTGGAAATGTTGCGTCTCGAAAATGCTGCTCTTGTAAATATGTTAATAATTTCATTTATAAAATGATTTTTATTTAAATTACGAAATAGCACGTTACGAAATTATTTACTATTTTTAGCATTTACGACATCGTTTATTTCAATTAAGAATTTACGAAATTATTATTTTTTCAATTATGAAATTATTCAGCATTTTAGCATTTACGAAATCATTTATTTGAATGTGAATCCCTTCAATTATTAGGGCAGAAATGAAAGTCATTGTCTAATTGATAATTAACAAGTGTCGTATGATAAATAAATGATATCCTTTTTTGATTTTTTGAAACGCTTTTTTGAAGTTTATTTTAGAGTTTGTTATTCGAATTTATTTTGCAGTTCCCTTTAGAGTTTCTTTTGAAGTTTTTCAATGTATTGTTTTAGAAATTTCCGGATGTTTTTCTTCGAGTCATGAATGATCCTGATAATATTTAACTTACCTTAACGGGTGCATTGCACTCGAGACGATTAGAAATTCCGTACCATCTCGGGGAGCTTCGAGAAAACCGATCGCAAAAAAAAAACGGTTGTTCGTAGCACGTACCGATCAAGTGAGAGCGGAATTGCCGTGTATAGCCAGACGATTCTAAAAGTTTGTTCGATTGCACTCACGGCATACCGTCGAAATGCAACGCAATTTGCGCTAAAGGCAGATCTCGCGATATCGAATAGTTACGGATAGGATGCGTGCTGCGTCCGAGCACGTTTCGCCATCTTCCTCCAGATGGAAACGAGTTTTCTCGTATCTTTTTTTATACACGCATATACATATATATATGTGTAAAAAAAGACACGAGAAACTCGTATATTTATATTATATATAAAACAGCAAATAAAGCTGCGATGTTTTGGAAGCCAATTCCATCCAATGGTTATAATAATATTTGATTATTGAGACACATTTATAGCTCACCGAATTTTTACTCTCTCGTAAATTAACTCTAGCGTAAAGAAACTTTCTCGTTGAAACTCCTTGAGAATTAGCTGCGAAATTACAGGTGATAACATTCGTGAGTTCCAGTATTAAATAAACAACAAACACCTGTTTTTTCATACTTTCAACACGACCCAAAGATTTTGTTTGTTTTGACATTCGGTCACATGGAAAATCTGTATTTCAGCTGAAACTACTTTACGTCTACTTAGAAAAGTGGAATAAACTTGAAATTAGTTGTTTACATTAGCATTATTGAGTTTTGTTAAATACTTCCAACGAAACCTTTCACATGTCGGTACATACGCAGGACTGAGGCTACCTTTCTTTTTTTCGAAAATCAGGTTGTCCGAGGATTTTCTATACATGAACAGTAAATCATGAAATTCCGGATGGAGATGAATTTTTTTAAGGAAATTCAATCGTATCCGTTTCGTATTCACAGGACAACTCCTAACCGTCCGAATTAAATGGGTCCTTTCAGTTTGGGTTGATTCGCTTCGGCACTTCACTTCTTGTTTTTCTTCAATTTTAGTTATTTCTGAAGGGCTGGAATTGTCGACAGTGATCATTGGACTTTTCGTATTTTTCTGGCAATTCCCATCGATACTTGATCCATTTACTTCATCATTTGATATTCGTCGTTCATCCTTAATTTCCAATAAACTTTTTTTTTGGATTGCATCGTTTCTTTCAATGGCGTCACGTGGTTTCTCATCATTGTTGATACGTGCACCAATCTCGATATTTTCAATGTTGGTGCATTGAAGAACTTGAGATTTTTTAGAGTTGAATTCGGAGGACTTGGCGTTGCGATTGATGATTTCAGAAATAATGCTCTTGCTTGCTTCATTCAAACATAATGATTCATGTTCCACGTAGGATTCATTAGAAAATACAATCAATGATTTAGTGTTGTTTTTTAGTGTGAGCTTGGAAGATGTCCCTGGTAGATGATTCATAAAATCGATTCTGCAAATGAGCCTTATCGGTAATTTGATGAATATTCAAAATGAAGGCAAATAAAAAAAATTGAACGAAAACATATGAAATTTGTTGAAAAAATAAGCTGACTTTCAAATTTTGTGAACTACGTATATTTGATTCTCAATTTTTGTTTTGCTTGTTGCGTTGATACACATGTCCCCAATATATGTTGACGTTATTAGCCGTTTTGCATATTTAGTTCGTTTTGGATAGATATAAAGGTTATACGTGCTTTGGTGTGCTCGGCGTTTTGTTTGCTATCGAAAACGATAATGAACCTGTTCACACAACGTTGCTTGTTCGTGATTGTTTTTGGTGAAAAACAACACCATAATCATGCCTCAGCCACCATATTTACTGCACTTGGCCTGCGAGTTTTTCTGTTCCGAAAACTGAAAAGTGGCATGAAAGACCGGAAATTTGCCACGATTGGGTCGATAAAGACCGAATTTTTGGGAAGCTCGTGTCCATACCAAAAGGTGATGGCACAAGTGTATTATTTCTTACCTCGGAGGGCACAAAATAGGTATTGATGAATAAATAAATATTTTTCGAAAAAAATAAAAAGTCACCTTATTTTTTTGAAGAAAATTCATATATATATAATTCTATCCGATTCGTGAATAATTTTTAGTCCATTTATATATTTATATATACACGAATTTGTAAGGTTATCGATAAATTATTCACAATTGGATAAGTTTATATTCTCACATTTGAATTCGTGATTGAGAGCTAACTTGTATTCAATGCTAACAGGATCCGAGTAAGTACGCTTTAAGATCCGATAAATTTCGCTTCGCTGATTCCATATTTCAGTCTGCCACGATTTATCACAAATTGCCACGTTCGAGATTTTTTCCTTGAGTCCATCACTAACCAGACTACGGGTATTTTTTTTGTCCGTTGTTGACGTCATTATACCGCACGAAAAATCAATACTTCGAGTTTTTTTTTTAATCTTTCAACTACTGGAACAAATGATAAAATTATTGATATCAGAAATGTGGGTTTTTATTTTTCTCCATTTAATTCTCCACGCGTTAATAAATCGTTAACTAATGTGAAATAAATATTTTATATTTATTTCACATTATTGAACATTTCTTTTTCCATTTATTTTTCACCAACAAGTAGAAGAGAATACGAAATGTAAATGTAAATATTCGAGTTGTGTTTATTTTTCGCAGATTAATTAATTTCAGGCTCTTAACTTACTTTTCAAGTGGAACATCGATTTCAAGAAAGTCGTTCATTATGTACGTCAACAGTGAGTTCGCTCGCTCTGTAAATATTTCATCAGTATTTCATGGCCCGAAAATGCAGACAAAATTGATGGAGCGGTTTGTCCTATTAAAAAAAAAAAAATCCATATTTTACAAGTAATATAAATCGATTTCATTTCGAATTTGTTGTAACAAAGGAGCGGAAATGGTTCAATGTATTTTTAATCAAAACGCCCGTCCTCCCTCTGGCGCATCGACAATGCAGGGCTGTTTTGACCTTCCCTTTTCATATCAATGGGTCGTTCACATAGTCGAGATTATATTTCAAAAAGGGAGGTTTTTTTTGGTTTCATGTTTGGAAGGGGGTGTCGATTTTTGTATTTCCGGGGCATTCGATTTTATCGTATTGAACAGGGTTTATATAGATGGTAAAATCTGAGAGGATTATTCATTGACGGCGTTGCACCATGAATTCCAGCAGAATTGCTAGTCAATAAAAACACTTAGAAATTCGAAATACGGCGAGATTGGAAGCTTAATACTATAATTATTGATATTCTCAAGAGAATATTTGGAGCAAATTTCAAGAAGGTACTGTTTTTCGATCACTTGATTATGATACGCAAAAAAAAACGAAAAACTTTTGGAATTACGTTACGGAACAATACACTTACTCAAAATTTAAATAGTTCAAAGGAGCTCGAGGTTATTGTCGAGAACAACCTACAGATGCACCAGTGTTGACACTTCCGGTCCAGTTCTGACACATTTTTTTATTTTCCGGGAGTGTGGTTATTTTGTACGTCTGATTTGATCTGTCACATCGATGCTTGCCAATTTTCAACTTTCTTCGAGACTGAAATATCGCTCGTAGATTGTTTCTTGTGGCGTCACCAAAACTCGAAAGAGCAATTTTATCGACCTCGAATTGAATGGATTTATCAGTCGCTTCGAGGTATGCTGGGAATTCATTGATTGTAAACATTAATTATAACCTATCAGTAAATATCGATACGTCATATATCAATAAATAATTCATCAAGCATCGATCAATTATTGATTTTTGCATACTTTATAGTTCGAGAAAAAAAAATCTTTCAGAAATGAGCGGGATTCGTACGTCCAACAAGTATTGTTAAATGTTCTAAAAAATAATTTTTCGTAAAATTGCTACAAATTTTTACGCGAGTCCGAAAATTCTGAAGTGAAGTATTTCAATAAAGAGTTCCGTAATGTATCATAAATTGTATTAGACCTGAAAATAAATATGCCGAATGTTTGCTCCGACCAAAACAAATTTTTGAAAAATAAAAAATCACGGTTAAAAATCACCGAAGTTCATATATAAATACAATATTATTTTTCGTATTTCGTAATATATATATACAATATTATTCGAATTAATTGCAGATGGCACTGAATAAATTAAGTCGTACTTTCGAAATTTCGGTGTCAAGTGCTCGTCAGATTGGGCTTGCCATCAGGTGTGTGTCAAAATGCCACTAAGGAGTGTTCAGTACTATTGTACTGTATTTGACGGTGACACAGGACGTCGACGACCCTCGAAAATTCTCGAGTTTTCAGATCCAATGGCCGTGCACATTTAATCGAGGCTACTAGAGGGGTTGCCCCATTTATATTGTAGACATGCATGTGTACTTGTATGTTTGTACGTGCGCACACATGTCGACATAAAATGATATATATGGGACACACAAATGTTTGGTCATGACATGAAGCATGTCTAATCATGTTGGACAGCTCCACTCTTCGTGGAAAGCTCACTCGAGGCTTCATGTGCAGACCGTTTCGGAATATTGTTTAGTCCACCATTTTCCAAATTATAGCCTCGCTGCACGAATCCACTAATTGTCATGGTATTGGGAATGATGAGAGACCTCTTCACGAATTAAGATGAAATACACGGGAAAAAATAATGGTTATTTTTTTTCAATTAAAAAAAAAATTTAATCATTGATGACTCGATTCATCAAGAATTCCGTATCTTCGTCAGTACATTCCTAATATTTTTGGGACCTTGAACTGGTTGGACCAACCGTCGCTCATTTTCAATCGCGGTCTGTTTTTGAGCTCAGGAAACGGTATTCACTCCGATTTCGTTAATTTTTCATATCCACTATTCTTTAGAGGAAATCTAAGGGATACGTATCTTTTTTTATCGAGGGAAAAACAGTGTTCAGGGGTGAATATCACCCTCAAAGGACTTTTGCAGTTTAACACAATTTCAATCAAAACTGGGGTCGAGAATAGGGGTCATAATATAAGGGTTAAAAATTAAAAGATGCACGTAACTCGAAAACTTTGCGTGCGAATTTCACCCCTTAAAACTGTTTTTTCGCTGATGAGAAAACATACGTGTCTTTTAGATTTCTATGAAGAACTTTTTCAAAATTAATCGATATCGGAGTACACCGTAGATTATTAGAAAAAAGGTCTTCGTTAAAAATAGGTTTTTCTTGTTTCATCGATATAGTTCGATATAACAGGAACCGAAAAATTGGTATATGGCATATGAAATTTTGCTCCGGTTAACAAAATCGTTGGTAATAAATATTTATAAGTACGTATGTGTAACGTTTGGAATACTTTGACTTACTTTATAAATATTTTCATTAATTTTATAAATATTAAATATTTATCAGAAATTTAGAACAATTTTTTTCGATGTCCAAATCTCTCGGAATTTCGAGTGTTGTTTACGAGATTTCGGGGTTGGATTGACGGACCAAAAAGTGACCTAGTTCAAGGAATAGGAAAAAATTGCATTACATTTATCAAACGTTATAAAACTTTCGTCAGTGACGTCGCGATATTTCGAGGCGATCTTGCCTTTTTTACTGCTTGGTATCGGAAGGCTTTCGAATCTTTCATTTCTGAAAAAAACTGAGGTATCCGAGGGCGGTCGGATTACGCGAAAGAAGAAAGGCGAGATTCATGCGTCAACGAGTGACAATGTTTTCTCGTTTTCATGAAAAATCCTGTAAAACAAAAAGCTCCTCAACTCCTCACGATCCGCAAATGTTCCGTTCGTCAAAATTTTCAATTTTTCAAAAGCCAAGAAGAAGACGGAACGCTGGAGTCAGAGTAAATTTTCGAGTGTGATTTTCGCAAACTTTGAAAAGCTCAAAATTAAAAAAAAAAACACTGAGTGTTGGAAAACAATTTGTCATTTGGTTAACGATAAAGGTATTCCTGATTCCTCAATCCTCTCCTGAGAAATGAAGAAAAAAAAACAGACGAAATATTGTCATTTGGGAACGTTCTTATGAATTCGTCGATTCTTTTTTTTCGCTTTTTTCCAGGCGTTGCCGATAGTGACGCGGTTCAGGCGTTGCTAGCCCGGTATCTGCAGCGTCGTCTTCAAGGTAGGACGCAAATATCGACTCCCCCACCTCCCTCGGTTATCTTCAGTTTGGCACAGCAGAATCAGCGCTCAAAGAGCCGTCAGGGAAGCCAGTCTAGCGATATATCATCGTTGCACTCGCTTGCGCAGGAGGACAGGGACGATAGAGAGGGAGAGGAGAGACGCGAACGCAGGTACGAATACGACGACTACGTGGATGATCTCGAGGGTTTCGAGGACAGCGACAAAAGCAGAACGCGGATTAATCTTCTCGCTGGTAATAAAAATAAATAAAAAGACAAATTTTTCTTTCAAATCCATACATTTTTTCTTTTCAAAGCGAATCGGTCAAGCGGAAGTGTGTGTACAAGGTAGGAGAAAACGAAAAGAAAACACTGCCGATGGGAATCGATACTGTGAAACGTGTAGCGAACTGAAGAACCGCGTTATCGTCGTAGAGAGATGTATATTCGAGTGAGCTCAAAGTCCTGGTTGCTCTACAAGTGTGCTTGGGTTTTTCCGTATCAACGATACTAACAAATACTTTTTATATTATTCGATACTCAAGTGGTTGGACGACTGGGTACACCCGACGATGAGGACGTCTTCGAAAAATCAAGTTCCAAGGAATATTTCAGATGTTTGAAAAATCATTCAGTCCTTTATTCGTATGTATATTGATAAAGATTTGTATCAGATTTCATTTAACAATATTAACTATTAATGCAGTTTTAAGCCAATTTGGTGAGAGACGTTTGGACGTGGGGGAGTCGGGATAACAGTGATTGCCAAAAATGCCTATAGGGGATGAAGATAATAAAACGGTGACACGTGCAAAGTTTCAGTCTGATAATGCGAGGAAGCTTTTCGGAACTCGATCCTACGTTGAGGAAGAATGACGATGCAATGAAATAAATGCATACAACATTGAAGAGTTTTGTCTATTTCTACTATTACAATTAGCGAAACTTTGGTTAACCAAAAACGATCGGATGGGAAAAAGGAGAATTAATGATGGAAAATTGGAAGCGGGTGACGTCGAATGTGACGAAGGTAGGTTCGCAAGGCGAAGTTATGAATATGTGTAGCGCGATGGAAAATCACGCTTGATCGCCGTTAACGCGATAACAAGGGTGAAAGGAAGCGTGCATCAACATCTCTCGACCTCTCTCGGCTCAATCGACGAAGCGGGCTTTCAGCCTCGAAATCACGTGGTGCAAACTCTCGCAAGCTCCATGAACACATGAGTGAATTCCCGATGCTCGAACTCAGGTGAAACGATCTGCACAGTTGCCTGATATTCCATGCGTTCGGCTGTGCCAAAAATACACGACTTCGCTTATCCTCGGTGTCTTCAATATATTATCTTATCTTTCCATACTGAGCTTAAAGACGAGCTTTGTCGATGACGAAGCGAGAATAAGAGGAACCTCTTCTCGATATAGGTACTGACCTTTCGCACGTCTCGATTGGGTCAGAGACGGAATAGGTCATATCCAATAAATGATCGAAAAAAAACCGTCCAAGTGCGAGTCAGACTCGTGCATGAAGAGTTCTGTACCATTAGGCGAAAAAAAAAACAAAAAAAAAATGTTTTCTGTATGGAAGCCCCCCTTAATTTTTAATTTAATTTAATTTTTATTATTTGTTGTTATAGCGGCAACCGAAATACATAATCTGTGAAAATTTCAACTATCTAGCTATCACGGTTCTTGAGATACAGTCTGGTGACAAACGGACAGACAGACAGACAGCGGAGTCTTAACAATAGGGTCCCGTTTTCACCCTTTGGGTACGGAACCCTAAAAAGCTCACAAAGCTTGCCAGCCTTGCCTTACGATTAGCAGCATTCCTGGTCGGATTAATCTGTGCACGTTTCGATTCCATTTATTTATGAATTTCCTGTTCTGATACTAGATGCAGTGGGAAATGCAATTAGGAAATTATAAATACTGGATTTAACTAGTTAGCTAGCATCGAATTGTGGGTGAAATTGAAGAGTTAAGAAATGACCGATCAAATAGTCGTTTGAGGATCCATCACAGAATGATTTAATTACTGATTCTAAGTCCATGTAACTCAAAATTTAGTCTTTTATATTTAAAAGAAGCCATGCTGAGTATTTTTGATACTTATTTACTGAAAAGTTTTGAGAAAAGTCTACTGAAAAGTTTTTACTGAAATCTTTTGAGTTTTTAGATTGAACAGGGGTCATGTTGAATCCTTTCGACGCACGAGGGATCGTTTTTGATTTTTTTAACTCAAAAGGTGTCATGTAATTACTCCTTTTGAGAGATTAATTAACTCCTTGCATGACTCAAGTCAAATTGTGAATTCGACTGACTCAATTAGGCCAACTGTACTGATTAATTTCATTACTCATCCAGTCAATAATCTCTTGAGTCATTGATGAATTACTCATGTAAAACTGCGAATTCAAGTCGCTCAAGTCAGTCTAGTGAGTCGATTCATATCATGGCTCAGTGAGTCAACGATTCTATGAGTTCTTAAATACCTCGATGAATCAAAGACCCTTTGAGTCCCTAAATGGACTTTGATGGATTTTTTATGTGTCTTTCATTCCTAAAAAACTCTCATATCTGTTTGGGCTTGAGAGGCCCAGAAGGCTGGGAATTTATTCGAGAAAAGGGAATAACGAATTATGTAAATAAATCTCGTGCCAAATCGCAGCGTGGACCGCACTCATGCAAGATACCATCATGCAATTTCAAATGACGAAATTGGAACGATACCTCAGTCGCACTGTTTGATTCGACGGTTGGAGAAATGGTGAAATAATCGTAGATTCGACGGGCACGGAACGAATCCCAAATGGCATGGAAAAAAGAGTTCGGAATTAAGTTTTTTTTCCAAACATGTGATTTTTGCAGATTATTTTTGAGTACGTTTGTAAAATAATTTTTGTAAGAAACTTTCTAAAAATAAGTATTCAAAAATAGTTTCAAAATCACAAATTCGTTTTCAACAGAAATGGTGAGAGCTCGATGAGAATCGGAGTATATTCTCAGTTCTAGTATTGAAAAGTACTTTTCACGAGTGAAAAGTAATTAATACAGACCGATGTCGCATTTTCATGGAAAATAAAAAAAACATTACGATTCAAATAAAAAAATTCTCGTATCTCAACGAGGTATTTGGTACTTTGAAAATCGGCTTCGAATCTCGAAAGATTATTGGGAAATCTGTATCAGTGCTGCAAAAAACAGTGCCGGCAGTTTTTTTTCCCTAGATAAGCTCTTTTCCACCAACAGGGGAGTCGAGACAATCCTCGATTCGTACAGAAGAAAGGATTGCCACGTTTCACGTGTACTATTCAAGTGCTTCGTTGTTTCCGGTTCCTCGAATCGAACGATCAATTTCAGCTTTTGCGTCTTCCTTTTTCACATCCTCTTCAGTAATTCTAAACAACACAAATAGAGCAGAATAAAAATAAAAAAAAGTTTTGTGCAACGAATTTATTGGCTGCTAAAGTTTTACGCCTGGATCACACTCGTATGTCAAGCAAAACGAACCCCAGGATAGATGAAAGAGAATACCTTCAACAAACAAGGGGAGCATGGATTTTTGTTCTCCGAAAAAACAATCGTGAAAAAATGTGGAAAATCCAATTTCGTACCTCGTGTACGATCCCATATTTTTTGTTTGTTTGACAGACAGGCGTCTATTCACTTCTCTATATCTCGCGTTCGAATATTTTTCTGCCAGCCCGAATTCGATGACGAATCCCAACTATTCACAAATTGAAGTGGACGGTACGAAAATTTGTTTGGGTTAGAAATTGGCCTACGGAATAATTGGCATGATGAAAAATTGGAGGCGAAACGAGGCTATCTGTCACGCCGAAAGTTTCGTTGCAAGGGAACTTTTGTTAAAAAATTAATCACGAATTGCTTGAAGAAATTATTTTTGCGATCAAAGTATTCATAAATCACAATAATACAAAATCGTGAAAATTCGTGAAAATTTTACAATCAGTAGTTCTTGGTCGAAGAATAGTACGTTAATTATTTTACATTTTTTATTCAAACAATTTAGGAGCTATAAACCCGTGAACATGATTCCTTATGGGGAAAGTGCTTCTGCAGAAGTGAATAGTTCCAAAACGATTGGGATTAAACGGTTGGGTTAACTTTTACTAGAAAATATATTTTTGGGTCGTTATCAATAATAATAAGATTATCTGAACTCGTAAATTAAATTTAAAACGTGAGAAATTTTTTGTTGGGTGACTGGTACTCAGGTGAAGTCTCAGCCAAGCACATCCCATGAGAAATGAAGTCGAATTCGACTTCATTTATTATTAAAAGTGGAAACTTTTTTAAGTGGAAACATATTTAAGTGGAACTTATATTTAAGTGGAAATAATTCATTAATAATTCATTATTCAATAAGCCTAAGGCTAAACATGTACGACGTTATCTAGCCTGGTAAATTTACAATTTGCTTATTTTGGGTCAATTTTTTGTTCGTCTGTTCATTCAGTAATAATTTAAGGGGAACATAAAAAAGAAATTATAATATTGCATTGCAAAATTTGCACAACGTGTATTTTTCAATGATTACAGAGTTATGTTTATAAATAAACGACAAAAGTACATTTTTACATATTTTGATAGATCGTTTTTTTTTTAAACGAGATTTTTAATACGAACGCAAACCAAATGATCTGAAAATTCTTTTCCTACGTAGAAAAGTCTAAGTTTTTTTTTGCATCGGCAGCATCATTGATCATTTCCCCAAAAAGCATTTTTTAACTGAATACTTTTAAACAAATGTTAGATATCTTCGTCATCTTATTTCAAATATTGGGGTAACTCCAACATGAGGTCTACTTGGTACTTTTATTATTCCAGTCTCAAATGATTCTCGTTACAGTCGAAAGAACGCTGCATTTAAAAATGTGAAAGAAGTTTTCTCTCGACTGTTTGCACGTCGCATTTTTTCCGGTAGAGTCCACAAGAGTCTCGCCTCGAGTGTTTGCTCGGTTTCTGTAAATCTTCATCCGACGTAGCACCGTCCCAACATTTGTCTACATTGTCAAACAACGAGGGACTGCTTTACGCGTGAGCCCTGTGAGTATCAGGAGAAATTAAACCAGCGCGTAACGACGAGCGGGTTTGCAAATAAAAAAGCACGTCACCACTAACAACAAACAATTATTGGCAGCGATCAAACAAAAATGTACGATATCGAACAAAAAAAAAAAACAATTCATCTTGATTTAGAGCGAAATAGAAAGCAACTATAATCATGGTTTCATTCTCGGACAAAAAGTTGGAAGATGTGAAAATTTTACTGTTTTTGAATATATATTTTATTGACAATATTTATTAATTTATTTGCTTAATATATATTATTTCATAATTATTAATATTGTTTTGGGTAAATTTCAAACTGGAAATATTTATTTTACGACCATAATAATTAGGATAGATTTCAAATAGAAAATTATAATTTCAGGATCGTAATAAATTAAGCAGGTTTTAAACGTGAAATTTACCCAAAAATATGATCGTAATATTAATCTACTCCGAAAGATCAAAATAATCAGAAAAATCTCATATTTCAAAGTTATAGAAATTATTCACTAAGTAAAAGGGTCGAATGATTTCGTCGATATTATTTTTACTACAAAATTCAATACGAAATAATAAGTATTTCAGTATGGTGATATTTTTGAAGTGGGCTGCCACAAGTTGATGATAACCATGGGTTAGGATATTTCATAATTGTTTCCCACAAGCAGCTTACACGAGTAAGTACTTGTGAATTACTGAAAGGTAGCGTTGGTTGAGGCGGAAGATGAAACGAGGCCAAGAATGGAAGCAAAAAAGCCAACAAGAACCCACAAAGGGGTCTGTGAAATGCGAGGTGTAAACTTTATTAAATTCGTTGTACAAGTATTTCTTTTTTCGTGCAGTTACATTGAGTGTAAAAGTATAAGAAAAAGAAATATGAAAATACAATTTGAGACCGCCCGAAATTTTTTATATCCATGTTTTTGTTATAAAAATTATTTCGTTCAAATTTCTTTGTTCAGAAATGAAAATACAAAATATTGGAGGAAAAATTCCAAGCTAAGGACTTCACGAAGTTTTTCGATATAAGCGAGCGTAACGAATAAACAATACCATTTTTGTTAGCTTAAAAAAATCAATTTCACGATTTGTTTCGATGAAATCAAACGTAAAGAATAATTAATATAATTTTTTTTAACTTTAAGAAAATATAATTCCACCATTTTTTATTGACCGTAGCGAATAATGAATATAACTTTTGTTCAACTTTAAAAACATGTAACTTCTCAAATTTTCTTGTTCTAAACGAAAGTAACGAATAATCAATACAATTTTTTTAAAACATTAAGGAAATGTATTTTCTTAATGTAATTTTTTCAGCTTTGAGAACATAACTAACTTGACGAACGTCACGAAAAATCCATACAATTTTTTCTTAATTGCTAAAAGATGTATTACAAATTTTGTTGATCCGATAGAATCCACGGGTTTTCCATTTTTCATTTTTGAATTTTTCTTAACATTAAGAAAATGTAAATTCACGAAGTATCTCGATGCAGTGTGTAGCGAATGATGGATACAATTTTTACAAAAACTTTGCTTTCGTTTAAAAAAAAAATAGCTTGGATCTGTGCCTACCGGAAAAAGACCGGCAGTAATAAACGGCATCGGCATTTATTTCGCGTTTATAATTTATAGATACGAAAGTTGTCCGTATCATGACAATTGAAGTCGTAAATATGAAAGTTGACTGGATGACGTAGAATGAGGAGCTGGCATTATGGACTTTCTGTGTCCGCAGTGCTGGTCCTTTGTCGTCTCTCATTCACGTAGCTCCCAGGAGTCAGAAGGCAATGCCTCCGGCACATCCGGCTTACCATCGCGTTAACTGAGAAATAATTAATGTCCATAATATGTCGCAAGAAACGCTCACCAGCATTATTTTTTTTTTTTAGTTCGCGTTTCGTATTACAAAAAAGGTCCGCCCAAGGCGACACAATTCCAGGTTATTCGAGGATCCCTAAAAATTCATAGCTCTTGGAAGCCCGTCGCAATTTGCAGAATCTTTGTTTCCAATAAATATTTTTATTGTACAAAATAATTTTCGGCTACGACGAGTTTAATTACCATTGTAATTGATGATCTCGGCGTTCCTGACAGGTTGATTAAAATTCGTCGCGTACGAATGCACGGAAGAAGAGAAAAACAATCGAGAGGGAGGGAGAGAGGGAGAGGGAGAGAGTGCTCGTTATCGCGATTCACAAAATTGTTTATTCATCGCGTTACGTTCTCCTGGAATCGCTGCATTCGTTATCTCCGTTTTTTCCGATTTCCCTTATTTCCTCTCGTGTAAATTGCGCACGCGCCGTGTTGATGGGAAGACAAGAAAAAAAATATTGGAAAACCCGAACAGATTCAACCAAGCTTTTATTTATCATGTATATTTTTTTTTCTTTTTCAACAATTTAAAACGTAAAAACGATTTTCGCTGGGAGAAAAATTGATCTGACAGTATTTAAACCAATGTATGTTACTTTTTTATTTTTTGCCGCTTTTTCATTCATAGCAATTTTTCTTTCGTTTAAAAAACGACAATTTCGCAAGGTTTTTTGTTTCCGGATCACTAATTCAAATTTTACTTCCAATTTTTATTTCTCTCTTCCTTTCTGCATCTCGATCTTCGCAATTTTTTCAAATTTGTACTATCATTCTTTATTTGATTAAGACTGGTTTCTAATGTATAGTATCATTCAATGACGAATTGCAATTTTAGTAATACTTTCTCAAAATCTTCTGGATATCGTAATTTTTTTTCCAAATTGCCTTGAACTTTCCCATATCGAGAGTAACATTTTTTAATTGTGTTTCCATGGATCACTCTTAGCTACCTGATAAGCAACTTTTTAAGACGTACAGTGGGAAAAAAAAGTCCAAGTATACCACCCGAAATTGTTTTTAATTTGGGTGAATCTTTTTGTTCGTGTGTTCCCAAGATTTTTATAACCAGATAACATGGATATCTAGGATAATCCATCGAATGTAAGATTAGCTAAATCTTCCAATTTTTTTCGAAGCAAAATTTGAAAAAAGACGATTTTTGTACCTATTTTTTTATTCACTTGAATACCACCTTATGCACGATGAACCTCATGAACCATCGTGCGAATATTAACAGTCCAATTCAATCAATCGCCTGAATGGGGCTGATGAATTAATTATTTTCGTCGCTTGAGCGGTTCCAGTTCTCATTACCCTGTTCTCCTAGCCAATCCTTTTGTTTTTCCTTTTCTCAACTACACGCTCGAGTATGTCTCGAAATATGGTGAATTTAATCCTCAAAGTAATTAATAGTTTGGTTTCGAAAAATATTTTTACAGAAATGAAAATTTTGGGGTTTTTTTGTTCAACGTTCAAACACAATGTTCGAACAGAAACTATATACGTGGATTTGGATTCATTGACGAAACGGATTTTGATAAATGATGGTATATCGATGTAAAAACGTTCGATTGAGTTTCAAAGACGACAAACGTTTGAACCTTGTCAGTTTGAACATTCAATAATCGAAGGATAGAAAAAGATGGAATTTCATTTAAGGATGAAACTTACGTTTCATCAACTCTTACGAACTAGATTCGCCAAGTGGACAATCGCGAGAGGAGAACACGTTTCGTATCGCATTCAAGTATGTTTAAGTAGATCGAGTCCGTTGGTGGCAAGGCCTCGCCCTATTCTCAACAACCTCGCACGTGGAGAGAAAGTTCTCGCGTTCTTTTATTTTCCTCTGTAATACCGGAACCTGTTTACGGCCGCAACATCCCTTAAGTACCATCCACAACGTCTATTTTTCATTCGACTTGAAATATTATTTATCAAAGGTAAATATTGTTCAACCACAGCTGTCCCTTCTTTTAGACGACGTTCTTATGTCAGTTTTGGAATCGATCCTCAGAAATGTTTGTATTCATCTCTGTATTTAATTTACGAAAATACGCAATTACAGTATCACTGAAATCGACAATAAAAAATCGACAAAACCCTTAAAAGTTTGGGTAATTTGAAACCTTGATGGTATTGATTGGGGTCAATTTCCCAAGCGATTGATTGGGCTCAATTTCAAGTTTATACACTCAGTAATCATCGAGAAAGTAATTAAAGTAATTAGAAGTATTGCCTTTTCGTAAATTGATTAGAAATATTAACATTTCATAATTGAACAATTATCCAAAACAAAAATCGAAATTTGGTTGGACAGTTGGAACGGATGTACTGTCAAACCGGATGACAACTACGTGTGTACTGGAAAAGCCAAAGTACATTGATTTTTCCGAATAACTATTAAAATTGAGGTATTTAGGTAAATATAAACATTTCATCATTCAATAATTATCGAAAATCACAATAAAAATTTGGCTAGACAGTTGGAATGTATATACTGACAAATTGTGTCAAACAAATTCCAATATCATCGAATTCGACTCGAATTATTATTGAAAATGTAAAATTAATTTATCCGCCCATTAATTTGTAATAAAATGAGCTATTTATAATGTTAAACATGTCGGAATTGATCTACACTTGTAAATTGACAATTCCCCATTTTAGTACCAATTTTTTGTCCGACGGTGAATCCAGTAACCTTAAGCTTAAAATCTGTCAAAAACTATTTTTTTTTTCAAATCTGCTTGAGCTGACCTTTTCGGTGATCAGAGGTTTTAAAGTGACGGGTAAAATGAGAAAATGACGTGGAAATGATACAACGGTGTTGGTTGCATTTAAACAACGCACCAAAAATCAGGCAGTATGAATAAATTTGAGAGCCGTGAAATCTTCGACTGGCACGAAATCGGTGAATCTATGTGGGTCAGTTGGCTCGAAACTGTGCAAGCGAACCGGTCATCAATGCCCAACGGCTTTCATTCCCGATCCGCGTTCGTCTAACTAACACTATATTTAGCGGGGTATTAGCTTCGTCGCCCGAACATCCAGCAAGCCAGTCCAAACCGGTCAACCTTGAGACACGCACCGATCAAAATCTAGAAGAATTTGGAACTCATCTCCGGCCCGTCACTCTTCGTTACGATGAGTCAATGAATATTTTGGAAACAGGTTCTATTTTTGGAAAAATAGAACCTGCCGGACAGTTATGAATGCATAATTTGCTGATGGACGAAGATCGATGTATTTATCAAGGTATTTTCGAATGGAATTAATTCCCTCCATTATCAAATGAGGATAAAAGTGTCTCAAACTTTGTTTTCCTTTATTCGCTTTGATTCGCGTGGCTCGTGCTTCTCTCTGAATTCCAATCACGGAGCCGGAGAAATCCTCTGATTTTCATGACTTTCTACCGACTTTCAGTGCCACTCGAACTTCGAGGAATCCCCGAACTATCCTAACGAAAATAAATATTTCCTTAGCCAGCCTGTTTGAAAGTCCATCAAATAAAACAAATATTTATGTTTCGTATGTTCAATCAAATGTTCAGTCATATTTTATTAATCGAATTGGACAAGATATAATAACGATAGTCCAGTATATTAGTTTTATTTGAAAAAAATTATTCCGAATATTCTCAGCTGAATAAATGGATTCCATGTAACGCTGTTTCCCATTTATTTCACGTTGCAAAATGTGAAACAATGTCACGAGATGAGGAACTTCTCGGTGATGACGAAAATACCTGACCTGCACGGTGAAAGTTGATAATACGTCATTGGACTCTCCTCTATAGTCATCTATCCTCCAAATACCCAGTTCGATAAATCGTCAAAAATCACGAATAGGCCAGGTCTTTTTTTTTCAAACGTCTTCTGGATCATTGGAGAGCAGTGTTGGTCGCGTTGATCAGAAGTTGGCCTTGTAAGGCGCCTGTCTTGACATTTCGCTAAACCTGGGTGGATCTTTACTATTAATTAACACATTATTCTTTTTTACCTTTCACTTCATCCTCGCGATTCCTTTGGCCATGTAACGTGGCTCCGTAATTCACATTAAAAATGGAAACGAAGTATCTATCAAGCGTCGTATTTCATTTCGCTATGAAAATATTTGAATCTCGTCGCGCTCCTTTTCGTCGCCTGAAGGCTCTGTACGTCCTTCACGAAGGCCACGGATTTACTGCAAAATGATTCACGGCTCGAAGTACAGTTTCGTCTCGTTCCATAAAGGACGCAGCAATATCCTTGAACTTTCTTTTGCTTAATACTCCTTGAGGGAGTTTCATGCCCGGTGCATAAACGCCGACAGCCATTTTTCTTTACAGACGAGACCTCGTTGGTTGCGCAACGTGAACCGGCGCCTAGACCGCATTGTTTCTCCGATTATATGAGCGCATTTATTTTTATCGTTCTATTATTCAATCCTCATAATCGACGGCTCAAACCGTAACTTGCCCCGATCATCATCGAAGCTACAGAATTACCAGATGACTTGCTTGTAAGCTTTTCAAATCATCAACATTGATAATAGTGTCGAGCTGATTCTGGGAGAATCACTTATGAGTTAATAGTCACCGTTTGTTGAAGTTTGCTTCGTTTTTGCTTTGAACTAAGCTGATTTCTTGAACAATCGTCTGCCAATTGAAAATCAAAATCCTCAATGATTTCGATCAATTGTTGTTTCCCACTTGTTTTTCTTCAAATTTAACCTCCTCATTTTAGGCCCACAGATGACTCAAGCTACACTATAACGTTTTTGCCGAGGGCACCGGAAAACTGTGAAAAACCGTACCGGTACGAACGGCCCTGTATACTCCTGATACCATACCTACCCTAACGAAAATTCTTGATACTGTAACAAAAAGCCTATATACTTCTGATTCCTTAAATACTTAAACAAAATTCCTTAATAATGTAACAAAAATCAGTACACCAAGGACTCAGAAATATCGGTCTCTCGGTCACAGTCGCTGCGTTATTTATTTTTTAATTTATTTTGATTATTTTATAATATTTTTTAACACTTCTCATATAAAATAAATTCATTTGATATTCTTTAAAAAATTTTTTTATTTTTTATATCACTTATTATTATCATACTATTGTCCATTAATACTATTATTATTGTAGAAAGAACTGTAATTCGTCACATTTCCAAGAGTATTAGCGATTTTTTAATATCCATCCAGTAAAACATGAATTCCCTTTCCCAATGACGTCACCAGTTGGCGGATCGCCAATTCGAAAATTCTCTTTGATCCGTTTCATTGGGAACAGGATAGTAAGATCTCATATATTGGACAGCCATTGGAGCTTTTCGCCCGAATTTCATTATGCTCTCGAGAAACTTCGGTATCGTGCTTTCGGGGATTTCTTGGGTACTTAAATAAACGTCGTACCAATATTCACTTGGCTTGACCGTTGTGCCGGTTCGAACTCCTTCACGTGCGAGCTCCCGGAGCGTGTATGCATACACGAAAGCGCCTTTCTAGCGTGACCCTGCGGTTGCAACACATCCGAACGTCTCGGGCCTGGACTCAACAGCGGTAGGCACACGCTACTCCGGGCATGCACACCAACGTACCTTACACGTCCAGGTGGAATCTCGGACTTTCATTTTCTACTATCGACGCTGAGAAGAACTCTTCCCCGAATGGCTTTAGCTCGCGCGATACGCTACGAATACATCGTATCTTCTAAAAGACAAAGCTTCGAAATAATAACAATTATTTAGGTCGGGATATTAACAATTATGTAGGTCAGGATATTAACAATTATATAGGTCAGGATATTAACAATTATGTAGGTCAGGATATTAACACTTATGTAGGTCAGGATATCAATAATTATATAGGTCAGGATATTAACAATTATGTAAGATAACAACAATCATGTAGGACAGGATATTATGACAGGGGAGGTTATTTTAAGGACATTAGGCATCATCAAGTATGCGTAAAAATTGAGTGATTACTGATTATGGGTTTTATTACGGATTTACCATGTCTTTTGTTCGACATATATAGCGTTGTCAATGAAAGCAAATAATTGAGAAAAATCACTCTATTTTGAATATTTAGTCGATACTTTCCGAAAAACTGCCTAATGTGCGATGACGTTATGAAAACAATACAGCCCCGAAAAGTGGCCGGTCGATTTGTTCGGTTTTTTCAAAATCTTAAACGGCATCTTCGTTTTATTTTTGAGATTATGTGAATTTCGGACATGCATTGTCTTTAAACGTCATCGTGAGTTTTTCAAATTTACGAAAAATATCAATTGAACATCCAGAAGTTATGGTTTTCGTATTTATTTATTCGTTTTTAGTGACAAGCCAGAATTTTTTGAAAAATCCGGAAACCTATGATGGTTTGTGGATTTTTCAAAAAATTCTGGCTTGTCACTAAAAACAAATAAACAAATAAGAAAACCATAACCATGAAAATTGAGTAATTGCTGAGTTATGATAACTCAGTAATTACTCAATTTTCACCTCTATTTGATGGAGCTTAATTTGATTGAAAGCAGTTTGGGAATATCCCTATTTAAGGAATAGATCGAATCACCCTATATAGGTCACCCAACGTCGGCATAAAAAACGTTCGTCTATGAGGACATTCCACACAGTCCTCAAACTCAACGTTACGTGAGTGCCATGGGAGTCAAAATTATTATCGAAGCTTTTTATCGAATTAGCGAATGAGTTTTTTATGTAAACTGTTTTAATGATGATGATTTCAAGGACGGTCTCTAAGCTTGTCATCTCGATGAATGTTAACGTTTATGATCAGAATTGCAAGGTATTCTGACAGCAAACGTTGAAGAGATTCAACGGGTATAATATGCCCATAAATGGACGATTAATAAGTGACAGTCGAGGCGTTTCTCTTTCCATAGAGATCGAGATGAGAAAACACGTCGAGTCATTTTGCATTGTAAAAAAGCCAAAAATGAGTTTCTGGGTCACGCGTGGGTCAATTGTGAGGGCCACCAGTGGCATTAAAACGTAGATGGCTCTCGTGCACGAATAAACGTGGGTCCAGCACGAGTATGGATTGCTTTTGAACACGTGACCATTGAGTTCAAACGAGGCCTACATACCATCGAGCTTCGTTCATCGTACGGAGCGACGGGAGGCAATTTTCACGTTTTTTTTGTTGTGTTATTGCGAAAGATTATTGCTCGAGCGATTCCTCGTGTTCTTCTCCTGATTATACTCGTAGATATCAAGCTGGAAGTCACGAACAAATTACCAATTGCCGTTCAAACCAAAATCTTGTAGTTCGAAGTTGAACGATTTTGACAGCTTTCGTAAAACGGCAAAAAGGAATTATCGAAAAGGGACGTTTTTTGCATAACCGAATTTCATTATTGAAAGAGTAAAAAAATCGTAACATCAGTGTAATGATTCCAACAATGTTTTTTTTCTAGTTTTTCCACTATTTCGTGGAATATAATAAATTATCGTTTTTTTTTAAATAAAATATATATAATAAAATGAAATTTATAAAATGAATATAAAATATAAAAAATGAAATTTTTTAAATGAAATAAATGGAAATGAAATGAAATGAATGAAAAAAAACTTTATAAAATGAAATTTTTTATTTTATAAAATTTGCTTTTGGCAACACGGAATCTTCGTGATTCCAGCTGTTTTTTTAATGGTAAATATCAAACGCATTATGCGTTATCAGAGATGCAATGGAAACACTCGAATTTTCACAATGGTCTTGGGTCGATTACCGGTAGTGTCACGATTGAAGATCCCATTGGAACAGACGGTGAAGGTCGTACATGTTGTGGAATACCGATTGAAAAAGCGAATGTCTTCTCGCACCGCTTCTCAGTAGTCGATCGTCGGTCGACTTGGAAGGTTTTACAAACGAGGTACGCGAATCGTGTTAACCTTGCCGAGAATAAGTTAACGAGCGAAGAACGTTTGGTTGGGACACAAATCTGTAATCCGAAATTTCATAGGTAATTGTATGCAAATAGGTCAATTTGCATAGAGGTACATATATAATATATATTCGTTGCACGTAAAGATACATCCGAAACCGATGAGATTCACATATCTCGCTTTTATTATTAATTCCCAAACCGTTGAAAAATCGATGATTTTTGGCCGTCAATATTTATTTATTATTTATTCCTTTTTTAAAATAATTTTAATGCTTGCCATTCGAGAAAATCGGTTCACAGTGTGAAATGAAAAGTTATTAAACATTATCGACTGCTCGAGGTTAATATTACTGGACACCCACCACGAGCTGGTCAAAGAAATGTCATATCAACCAAGTTACGAAATATTAAGAAATTACAGATTGCTACAATGTTAAATAAATAAACAAGTTTCTATTTTCCGAAATTAACTGCAAATTATTCCCGATCGACAAATGATTATTTTTTCATTGGTCCTCAAATTTTAAACGAAGCCACGAGTCCGATAATTGTTTCCAAATCAATTCCAAATTCTAAGAAAAAAAAACGTAATCTTTTTAAAATTATCGTGAAATAATCATATTGTTCAAATGTTGGTATTAATCATTACAAGAGTATTCAAACGATTCCACTCTTGCAGTATTCCAATTTTAATTCGAGGGCTGTTAATTTCACACAAGTTCGTTCACACTGATCCTGCATTTGTCTCGAATCGTTGAACTTTGTCAACGCGATATTACGGATAATAAAAAAAAAACGAAACCGAAACGTTTCTAGCATTGGTTCGGATATGCAAAAGTCGACAAATTCCACAGGCGAGGGGAACGCGAATTTATAATTAAACAAAAAAATTCTTAGTACCGGTTACGATCGATCTCTCGTGATCGAGACCTCGTGTAATTTATTTTTCCGTGCTTATCCGGTAGTCAAGTGAGAGCGCGCCTCGAAACGGTACAGAGGACAGTGTGTATGTTAATACCGAGTTCGTTCGAGACATTCACTAGTTTTCTCGTGCGGGATTCTGCATCGGTAATTTTAAATCGAATCTCAATAAACAAATACACGTTTTTCGAAGGGTTCGTTTCATTTCGAGAATTTGATTTTTCTAGTTATTTGTAGCAATTCGGAAAACGCTCGTGACGACGTGTGTGCATCTTTTTTTTTTTTTTGAACCTGCAACATTTTGTTCATGACGATAAGTGCATCGATTCTTGCAAAACTAATGACAGGGTGAGAGCCATAATTTTCGTAAATTATCTTAGAGAAAGATTCATTGGGAAGAACGAACTTTATGATGACGAGGATTATCGTGAGTGTAGTGATCGTATGCCTCCTGGGATTGACAGTCGCCATACCCGGTCGTCTTAATGGTATGTTTTTATCTATCCCTCGTTACGTAAATCATCTTAGAATGCTGTGCAAATATATATATATAAGCGTTCATCATTTGGCAAATAAACGATTCGCCTGAAAGTGTTTCAAACGTGGCAGGTAGGAAGCCTGAAGGGAAATGATCAACTAAATATCTGCAATATAATTTACCGTGTTAATTTCACACCATTTTTTTAGCACATCGAAAAGGAACATTTACAGTTAAAACTAGAAAATGACAAAAACTACAGATAAAATGAAAGAATGATCATAAAAGTAAAAACTAAGAAACGATCATTCTAGTTGGAACGAAAAAATGATAATTTTTCTGTAAAATCCAAAACACTTTTTAGAATAAAAATAAAATGATAAGACACGAGAGCATGTACGGAAATAAACGTGAAAGATGATAATTTCCTCTTTGATTTTTTCCACAAGAAAACTTTCGGAGATTGTTACTCAAGCTGTGAAAGTTGCTCATATTTCGATAATTTTTTTCATGTTTGTTTGTAGTGAATGATCATTTTCAGATTGTAGATAAATGTCTCGACTGGTGGTGTAAAAATGAAGGTCACCTTCACACGTACATCACTGTGGATTACTCTATCAAAAACGTGAGGAAAAATAATGTTTCCATGGCGGATATAATAACACTAGATATAGAAAAAAAAAGAACAGCCATTGAGAGCAGTATAATGATGAGAGGTCACGACTGAGATCGAAATCTCAGTCGACCCCCTTTTGTAAGATGGATAAAAAAAAACTCTTTTATAATACAAATACGAGTTTAACGATAAACGATAATAACAACAGTGCACTGGTGCTATTTACTTTGCAAAGAAGCTCTTTATGTCGAGTTTCTTCTTTAATTGACATTTTGCGATAAGGATGTAAATTGAATGATTTCCTGTCTACTTTTGTCTCATTCTTTGGAACGTGGAGGGTTACACACAAGTCACAGTATGCAATACGAAATCGTTGTTAAATTTCAATGATCACGCATACGCAATTTGTTAATCAAGAATTTCTACTTAATCATATTTATATACCGAAAAAAAATGAATACTACTTTCACGTTTCTAGGGATCGACCAATGCGGTAAATGGACTCGGAGAATATTCCACAATTAATTGTACTCTCAAAAGTGTAACCTATGCGTATAACAAGAGAAAATAACATGCAAAAAGCAATACTTTTGGAATACAAATTTGAAAATTTCTGAGGCAAAAAAAAAACGATTCCCAGTAAACGTGTGCAAAAAGTTCTGTTTTCTGGAACTCCGCGTGTTATCGGTTGAATCATTTTTTGGATGTATTTTTTTTTGGAAGGTTCATTTCACGATAAGAAATCACGATAATTTAATTTCGCGATAAATAATCACAAAAGGTACATTTCAAGATAAATAATCACAAAATTACTCATTTTTGTGCCTAGAAACGTAATTCAGAGATATATCATCGTATGAAGTGCGTCGAGTACAGATAATGATACAGTGATCGTAATCGCTTAGCCGCCCCTGATACATATACGTAAACTCTCTAACTCGGTAGCTCAATAACCGTGAACTTGATACAAGTCACTGTCATTATTTGTAATTCCAACGATTCCAATCACATTGATCGACCACCTTTATTTTATATTCATACGAATTATTTTATAATATTGCTAATCAATTATTTTTAAAAATAATCATTTTCCCAAGTTATCTTAACAGTAACGTAACCCCATAATTATACCGATAAATCATAATCATCATTCAAAAAAATAAACATATAATTTTTCAATGCAACTTGAAAAATTGAATTTTTGTTCGATCAAGCAATATTGTAATAAACATAAGACGGCGAGTGTATAAAGGGCGAGGGTATAAGAATCGATACAATAGACGAACCATCTCCGGCGCAGGGATTGACCGTTAAAACGAAACCAGACAGAAACACAAAGAACACTTTTCGTGACTTTTCCAAGGATCAATCGGACTACTTCTTTTATATCCGGAAGTACACATCTTCGATTCTGTCTCTCATAACAAACTTCGTTCCTCATTCATACCTTTTGTCGTTTCTTTGTCGTCCAGTGCACAAAGTCAGGAGACTACTGTGATCAAATTCTTCCTTAATCTTCAAGCGATCATTGCACTCCAAATAAAGAAGTCGGAAAATTCCCTAGTCGTTCGTATCGACGCTTTTCACTCTTTCTTCCCCCCAGGGACTTTTTATTAAAATTTCTTCGTGCCGGAGCATCGATATTAGGATAAATGTCTTTCAATGAACCGGAAGATGCTTTTTTATTTATGAAATCCTCAAGCGTAATATCTCTCCGCTGCAATGGGACAAGAAACGTAGAAAGAAGAATCGAAACTCCAGGAATTGCACTAGAGTCATTCGGGGTAACCGTGCGCAGTGGGTAAGCGGACCCTCTTTAAGTCCTAAAGAGTCGAGAGGGGCTTGGTGGTTTACTCCAGCATGTTTGGATAATTAAAATCTATTTTTTGTGTGTTTTTACCTTCTTGGGGTAAGTGTGCGCATGCTTACACTTACTAGCAGTCATCTTCCGTGACGAGGTGACAAATTAGTCCTACAAATTTTATACAAACTTGATTGATGATGGTTCATCGATGGTCTTTCTTAAAGTCTTTTTAATATCTAACTACTTTCAGATCTCGTTTCATATAGTTTTACGGGTAATGGTTTGTAGTTTATTTATGATTTACAAAGAATTATAACCTATTAAGAAGATTCAGAAGTTTTGCTGAGATCATTTGCTCACTTCATTCGTGTTTCATTTTTCGAAGCATTTGAATTAAAAATTTAACGAAATCCATATTCTCAACGTCCACTCACCCGACAGGGTGAATTAACTCGCGACACGTTCCAAACCAGCGCACTCTGAATATTCTTCATGAATCCTTCTTTTTTAAAAATAAATGTGTAACTTTTTCGTAAACTTTCTCAATTCAGTCACCAATTGGATAAAAGCTCCATCTGACAATTATATTTTTATCCTAACTCTGATCTTTTAAACCTGACGGTCCTTCAAATTTCAAAGTGGGTACACTTGACTCAATGACTCGATATCGCTAGAAAATGTCAACCAGGAAAAATTAATGGACGAGAGCGTGAACAAATAGAACCGATAAATACAATTAAGAACACACTTGGCTCGATAGAGGTGGCGACATCCGGGAGGTTTATTATCTTGGCCATGAGAAGGTTCTCGAGTCGTTGGCTTTGCGGACCACCGATTGTTTGGTAATTGGCTTGGCGTTCAAGGAACCGCATCGATCACGTTTCCCTCCATTGTCTTTGACTTCTCATCCTCATCTTCTATTCTCCTCGTCCTGATATAACCTCACAAATCCATCTCGTTCCCGCCACGATTTCACGCTAGGCGAATCCCCTATTCAACTCCAGGCCGATTAGACAGCTCAAGTGATACTGGCATTGGTGGTGGTGGTACCCAGTCAGACAATAGTCAAGCTATTGGAAGAGTAGAAGTTACGTACGCCGGTGTATTATCTGGAAGTCGAATGTATAGCCAAGATGCATCATCTTCATAGAATTCTGATCGGCTGAACGAAATAAAAGATAACGATGTCAGAAACCGGGTACAAATTCAACCAAGTCATGCTACGTCGACGATCAAAGGAATACGGATTCACGGAGCGGGCAATCAGTCACGGGCTATTGCCTGATGCAACTCGGAGAAATTTTGCCTGGCAATTATGAATGGGCTTAAGATATAACTTAAAATAAGCATTCGACGAACGCAGTTTTTCAAATTTAACCTTTGGAACGTGGTACTAGAATCGGACAATATTTTAATGTTTCCATAGTCATCACTGTTACATAGCTTTATTGGAGGACTGAATATATCACGTTCAAATTCGATATGACACATTGAATCTTGAAAGCAATAAGGGATACTAATACCTCATGGCTTTTTTGAAAAAAAGTTTTTCAATAGCGGTTTCAATTTAATTAAATTTAATCATTTTATTAAATTTGCTTAGTCATTTTTATCGCTTTCTTTCATTTATTAACAAAGCATTACTCAGTGTTTTCTTGCTTACTAACGCAAACGTATTATCAAAGCAAAAGAAAGCAATACAAATAAAACGAACAACTTTTAATCACTCTGGAAACATTACAATTTTTGTTTTACTTTATTCAGTAACTTTTGTTGTATTTTTGGTTTAGTTATAAAGTATTGTTAAAGCAGAAGAAATCAATGAAAATTACAAAATAAAGTGATAACACTGTAATGTTTCCAGAGTGATCAGTAATTTAATTTTCTTCCCTGGTATCACGTGCAAACTCGAGGCTGTCAGATGTTACCTTAATATTTTTAATTTAATTAAGGTGGAGAATTGACCCGCTCTCCACCTTAATTTATACATCTCCGGATCTTATCTCAACTGGAGAAATTATTTTATGTTTTGACTTCAACAATTTCTCCACTGTTATTTACATAGTATATCGCATAAGTAATTAATTAATGGTTGAAAATTTGCTCGTTCATTACCCCCTAATTAATTTGACTAGGGATGGGTCCAGGAATGGGCTTGTCTGGCCTTCCGCTAAATTAAAATTGATAGTTACGTTGTATGTTTTCGTTGCCCCCAAAGTTTTAGTTTCCGCACAACTGTCGAAAGTATTCAAATTTCCTGAAACATTTGTACGTTTTCCTCCGAAACTCTCAAACATTCTCAGGCTTCACAGGTTCATTTTTTTGCCTCGTTCAAGCCTCAGGAGGCACACTTCCCTGAGGAAGTCCAAAGTGAAAATTCGATTCTAAAATTTCGACGACGAGATTCGAATTGATTGGCAAATAAAATCGACACTGATAATAATGAAAAACAAATCGAAGATAAATTCAGAACTTTTTGCAGACCTGGAAACATTCATTGCCGATTATTTGAAAAAGGTTCCACTGTTTATGAAAAATGAATTGTCGACATGACTGAAATTTTTCAATTCTAATGTAATGGATTACGTAACAATTTTTTTCAACAAAAAAATTCGCCTCATCGGACGTGCATGATCGACGATCACCTGGTGAATTGGGACAACGGTGTAGGGAAAAAAAAACCCCACGACTTCTTTCACGTCTTCCTCATCCTCGTAACAGAGCTCTTACTTTGCGGTCTCGTGTGCTAACTGGGAACGCGGAAATCAGAGATGCATGAAATATGAATCTCCAACTTCAACGTTTTACGGTGTTTTTGCGTCACACATTTTTCAACGAGAATTCATCAGAAGATCGAGACGGGCATCATCTTTTCCTCTATTACGCTGCAGTCGAGAGTAACCTCTGAAAATATCCCCAGCGAAAAAAAAACTTTCTTTCATCTATTGATTGACGTATGGGCGTACCCGTTACTTGCCTTTCTCATTCTCACACGAACCGGATTAAACGTCGCGTTGTAACGATCAACTGAAAATGGAACGTAATAAAAATTTTATGTTGAATTGTGATTTTTATTTTCGTTATATAAAATTGTTATTTTGTATTTTTTTCTTATATGAAATTGTTATCCTTCGTTTATTGTTATATAAAATTGTTATTCTGAATTTTCTTGTGATATGAGAATTGTTATTGTCTATTTTTTTTGCTATATAAAAAGTAAACGAATAATTTTTTGCTCGATAGACGACTGCCCAAACTGCGTCGACGAGCACACCGCGAATCTCACGCCTTCGCGGTGGACGATGCCCTTGCTGAAACTCGGTGAAAAGAGATATTACCTCGGGATATTCTTCAAGGTGAGACTCGCCAATATTCACATTCCTCGCGAACCATGGGCTTTGTCGGAAAATCCGATTTTCAAAACGTTCGAAAATTTATTTGATTTTCATTTAATTAACGATTTCATATATTTTCTAAATCATATTCAATTTAATATATTAAAAATGAAGTATGATCTACGCATATGACGAATTCAAATAAAATACAATGCATAAAAAGAAAAGACAATCATTTTGAATAAAAATGATAATAAATTAATTAAATTTAGTATTATTTGATTAATTCTTTTTGATAATAAAAATCATAAGGTAATCATGAAAATAATAATCATTTTTTAATTATTGATTCTCATTTCCATATCCGAATATGATAGATTCGCTTAATTAAATTTCATTAGTTAAAATTTTATTAATTAAGTAATTTCCTCGTTATTTAATTTTTTCCGATACTGATTTATCATTTACCGTTATAATAAATCAAAATCTTTATGCTGGATGTTGTTCTCCATTGCTGATGTAATTTATTCAATTGTGACGATCGATCGAACGATATATTTTCCTAGTACTTGATTTATTGATCGATTGGTGTGAAATGTGTTTGGCATTGTCGACGAGTGCAACGTTATGTATTCATCGAGGATTAGCGTGTCAGATACTCATCTAACTTGTACCTCAACGAACCGAAAGATCTTTCTTTACATTCGTACCTGCTGATTTTCTGGATGAGATAGCACCGTTCAGCATTCAATATATTTTCTATCATTCTTCGATCCGTTTAAACGAAAGGCCATTGATTCAAGGGCACTCTCGGAGGTCCGGAAATTGTAAGGCATTTTAAAGGTCAGAAGATTTTTTTTTCTTCTCGGCGTCCACACTTGAATTGTAATTTTATTTAATGAGATTGTACGACGACTTTTTTTTAACGGTAAAACGACCTGTCAAACGAATTAGCATTTTAATCATATATTTGTGTTGAAAATTCATATTGATATTTTCATTATTCTCATTATTGTCATTATTATTATTATTATTATTATTATTATTATTATTATTATTATTATTATTATTATCGTAGCTATTATTGCCATAACTATCACCGTGAATGACAATGGATATCGAAAAATTCTATATAATTTAAAATCAATATCGGTATTACTAATAAACGGTAACCTTAATTGAGGTATTGCTGGATGGACCGTCGGTCAAAAAGTTAGTCCAGAATGGGGTAAATCGTAGGTTTACAAGTCTAAATAAGGCTAAACACGTACGACTTGATTTAGATTTTTAGCTAATTTAATAATGAATTAATACGTACTAATGTTAATTAAACAGCTGATTCAATAATAAATGAATACTTAAAAATGTTAATTTTCCATTTTCAATAATAGTTCAAGTCAAATTTGACGATATTGGGGAGTGCTTGACTGTGGTTTCGGCAGTGACGGTACATCTGTCCCAAGTATTTAAAAAAAGGTTGATTTTATAATTAAATTAATATATTCGGATCGTCTTATTAATATAAAAAATTGCTCAACAACTCAATATACGTTGAGTTTTCCAATGGATGATAATTAATTCGTCGTCAAAATAAATCTGCTATTGTTTGATAAATTGACTATCAAACGCTGTCTATTTATTTGAAACTTAGTGAATAAAAAAAATCCAAAATAATTCATGTATTATTGCTCTATAAAGGACTATCACTTCTTAACGTTCAAAGAATTTTGATACTTTTTATCCATCCAGTAATCCCTTCAATTTCATGATATCTACTTTATTCGATTAAATCAAAAGTTATTCGAATTTTTCCGTTCGCCTGAACAACGTGTTAAGCGTGAATAAAAATGAAATGGGAATTCGAAATCTCCTGAAAACGTAAATAAAACAAGAAGGGGCGAAAACAAAAAGCACATAACTCGACAAGATCGAGGGAAGAATTTTGAAGCGAAACTGGTCGAACTGGTCGTTGATGATGGCCGCGCTGCAATCACATGTTCAGGTAGTTTTGCGTGTGCGTGGAAACAACACGCGGGAGGCGCCCGCATGTTTTTTTTTTTTATTCACTTTGTTGGCGGATGGTCGACGATTTTTTAAATTCGATTTTTATTCAAATTTCTCTTTCATTTCGCACTAACACTCGTCCTTGTTTCCAAGAACGGAAGTCTCCGACCTGCATGCTTCATTTATTTTAACCGTTCATTTTGACCCCGAATTTTTATTTATCAGAGGCGCGTTCGTTTGATCCGAAATATTGGAAACCGTATAAATCGATTGCAGCGTTCTCCCCGGGCGATTCTTCACTCCCACGCGAAATTGTTATCGAAAATATTTGCAACGATAATTTGTTTTTCATTTTTTTATTATTTTTTATTCCGACGCGTCGATCTGTGCATGGTATGTTAAAATACAATCTCGAATGCATTTTTACAATGCCCGATTGCACGCTATCATTGCCGAATAATTTGGAAATTTCTGAAAGAGAAATGAAATTTTTTCATTTCGCCTCTGCTTACATATGGATTCAAATGATTTTTAATAATTTTTTCATTGTATCAATTTCTATTTTTTTTCTTTTACTACAGAGGTTCGTGAATATGTGCCTATTTACTAGGCACAAGAATTCAATTATCAGAAAAAAATGTCGACATGCTCAGATGATTTTCAGAAGACTATAACTCGGCAAAGAATGGTCGTAGGGCAATAAAAACATAAGCAATTTGAAGCTTGAAGTCTCTAGTTTTGAAATCTGTTTCGAAAAAGAACTTTTTGGATTTTATCATTCATTACTTATTCATTGAATGATCGTACAGACGGGATACGAAGGGTTTTGAATACTTTAAAGTATCCCTTTGAAGGTGTGATTACTGTTTTTTAATAAACATTTTTTTTTCATATAGAAACCTCTAATGAAGAACAAGCAAAAACATTTTTTTTTGTTCGTGAAGGCCAACTGGTACAGAGCTTCGCAGTATTGTCGATATCACGGAATGCATCTTGCGAGTATCGCATCTCAGGAGGAAAACGACAGACTGGAGAAGCACATAAAAGACTTCGGACTGGGCCACGAACATTTTTGGATTTCCGGGACCGATCAAGCCGAGGAGGGCACTTTTTTTTGGATGGCCAATGGCAGGCCAATCACTTTTGAAAACTGGAACGTTGGTGAACCCAACAACTTCCGGTAATTGAAAACACCTTTACGTAAAGCGAGAAATTCATTTTTTTTTTTTGAAAAAAGTTCAGTTTAAATGTTGATGTTGAAAATTAAAATTCAATCCTGATCGGGTTTCACTCGATCAGCGATCAATCAATAAAACTCGAATAGTCAATAAACGGTGATACAACGCTGATCCATCTTGTAGAGTCTAATAGCATCGATCATTGTCAACGTTCGATTACACGTTTACATTCGATTTAAAGTGCTCTCTTTTTTTTTCTAGATATGAAAATGGCGAAGAGGAGCACTGTCTGGAACTCTGGAACAGAGATGGAAAAGGGCTCAAATGGAACGACAGTCCTTGCAGTTTCGAGACTTTCTTCGTGTGTGAAGTGCAATGACATTAATGTTTTTTTGAATATCTAAAGACAACAAAAAATCGAGTACCAAGTTTTCCCTCGATTCGCAATCGCACTGACGTCAAATAATTAAATTAAGAACTGAAAGTGTGAAAGTGTAGTGGAAGAGAAGTTTTTCGAAATTTCTCGATTCTCCGCTGGGACCATGGGGGAAAAAAAACGAGCGCAATTCTCGATTAATTGTTTGATCGCGTCGAACAATTCACCAAAAACCATCTACCGATAAAAATCGATAAAAATAAACGATTGTCGAGATTTCAGCGAGAATTTCGTTGGTTTGCAACGAGCATTTATTTCAGTTATGAGCCTCGTTTCTTGTTATGTTTCACTCGGACAGAAAGAGGATGGTGATCGAAGATCGAAAGGTATTAATAAACGCAAGTATGTTTAAAAAAATACGCTCTCTGTTCAGTTTTATTGCCGGCATTGATTTGCAGAATTTTTAAAGTTCTCTAGTAGAATCTTTGGGGGTAACCGTGCGCAGCCTTTTTACTCTCCGGATGGGCTTTGGATGGTTGATGATTTACTGCAGCCAGTTACACACGTCTGAGTGAAAAATTTGTTTCAATAATCAAGAGCACCGTGCGTCGTTCGCATTTTTTTTTTTTCATGAAAAAACGAAATGACCATTCCAAAATAGATTTTTATGCCAAGGCGAAGATTGTGACGTATTAAAATTGAGGTAAGTTAATTTTATTAGTATCAGGAATTTATTTCGAGTGGAATAAATTGAGGTTGAAAATTTGAGATTATATTCGGTGCTGGTAGAATTTTTCTAATCCATATGCGTTTCGCCTTGCTGGCGTAAGTGAACGCGGGTAAGTGTGCGCACGCGTTCTTTTGTCAGCGGTCATCTTTCGAGAAGAGACGATAAATTTGTTTGGGTTTGTTTGGGTTTTGTAAAAAATTAGTTGACAATGGTATATTGATGAGAAATTCTTAATCAGTTTTAACAAAACAGAGGAACATTCATTTCAATTATTACTTGGCATATTTATGATCGATCAATTACGGTCCTACTTTTTGCCATTTTTATCAAATCGTATCGTCCGTGAAAACGAATTTAAAAAAATCCGCCATGAAGGAAGATTGCAACACATAACCGTATATCGTAAACTTGGCAGATTTTTTTTGTCCATTCGTGCATGAAATGCGTATCATATCGTGAGCAATATTCGTGGAAACACGTGGGGAACTATCGTTTTCTTCGTGAATTTCCCAGAACCATTTTACCATCGAAGTTCCAATCGATAAAAAAGCAAATTCATAAAATTCGTCGTCGACTTCTATTTGTTTTTGGCGTCCGAAGAAAACGATACGAGCATTGAAGTTTACGAGATTTTTTTTGTCTTGCTGTGCACTAAAAAATATGTTGTCCACATAGCGATTTACGGTTTTTACGCCAGGGAGAAAGAACCGGGAAAAAGATTGCTTTTCCGTGCACAGAATTGTGCACGTTGCGTCGTTCTACGCTTCGAAAAATATTATTCGCCTTTACGCGTTCGGCAATTTACCGATTTTATTCAATACTTACTGTTCGTTGTCAAATGTTTTTAGATTACGTAAATGTTCTCTCTGTTTTACATAAAACCCGAATAAAATAGATAAAAAATCCGTTTTGTTGGCGAACATTCCGCGCGGTTGAAAAAAAAACATCTTCGTATTCCCCGCGAGTCGCTGCTCTAAATTAAAAGCACGCACAACGGATAAACGTTGGTGCTTTGCATGAAGCCCTTATAGTGTAGGTAATGGCCTTGCCTCCAGGAACCTTTTTTTTACAATCGATCCTATCTTTTTTACCTTCTGAAAAATGTACTACGTGATAAAACAAACAGTATTTTGCAAAAAAAAAAGTATAATTTATTTTCTTTGTTGCAAAGCTTTTTTTAAAGTGGAAGTTTATTTGAGAAATTCCATTCTTAAAATGTTTCGGCTTCATCGATATCCAGCTTAAAACCTTGAACTCCGAAAATTGAACTTTTGGGTCACCGAATCCGAAACGCAATGTCAGCGTGAAAAAAAATTGTATTCTTTTATTAAATTTTTTCTAAACTGCACGTTTTACTCGTCAGATACAAATAAAATAATCGCAAAACAATTGAAAAATGGTAATTTGAAAAGTTTGCAAATTTTTCAAATCATCATACATATTTTATTTGACAATTTTTCAAACTTTTACTTCGAGAACTTTTGTTGAACGCATTTTATCTTCACGTTACCATCGAAATGAGCAGTTGTGTACAAAATTACAAAAAAATTCGAAACTTTCTACATGTGATTATCATTCAAAATATTTTCTTGAAAAAGAAGCGTACCCGGATTTTCTAAAGTTCAAACTCTAATGGAATCAAAACGAATCATAATATTCCTAAAGGAGTATAAATCCTCAATAAATCCAAGCCCCAACGTTGGCCCATTTTTTAAGTGCGTCCTTCACTTTCTCTGCTCAATCAATCACGAGGCTAAATTTTGACATCAAATTAATCGAAATTCGATTTTTGAATTTAAAATTAGAACCTCATTTATTATAGAATAATCTTAGAAGTTCGAGTATTTTCAAGTCGAACCCTGGCGAAAATATGAATTATTTATAATTGGGATAAAAAATATAAATTACTTCGAAACGAAACCCAATCCGAATTCTCATTACGGTACATCAGGAATCAGCAATTCCATCATGCCTTTGTACGAAATTGCGAAAAAAATTGGGCATTGGCAATAAAAATGTAATACCATAACAGAACAATATACAGACTCCGAGAAATCTGAGCATCGTAACAGCGAGCTTCTGCACAAAAAGTACGTCTTGATTCATAAAAAATCAGCGGTTCCCAATCAAAAGTACAGCGCAATATGAATTCTCACAAAAATTTTGTGCGCATGCAAAAACCGAACAATATTCCATCTTTTCCGTCGAGATTTCGCGGTTAGGGGAAGTCGAGTGGGGAGAGAGGTTGGAAGGACGGGAGGAAGGAGAGGGAGGGGGTGGTTCCAGAGATACCACGATACCCATCCGGCGTTCACCGAACTGACAGAACCAATTAGCGGTTTGTCGATTTTTCACCTCTGCCCAACTAAAAAGTGCTTGAATGGAAAAACGATGGTTCGTCCAAGTGGCCCAAAACCAGAGAGAACGTTTGCGAGGCTGGAGGATAAATAAATCGTGAAAGAAATTGATAGAGAGGGATGGGAGAGCTAAAGGGATTGGAGGGTAGGGTCGCGTTGAGAAATCAAAGATTTCAGTCGAAGTTTTTAATTTTTTTATTACGTGTGTATGCTGCTGATAAAAATTATTTGCCAGTGCTTTTTAAAAAAATCAGAATGGTAAATATCTTGTTAAACAACATATTGTTGGACAGGGATTGACAATTGTTGAAAATGGGGGTCGCAATGACGTTTAGGGTGATGAAAAATCACGAATACATCGAATAGTACTACAGGCAACCCAAATTAACGTTGCAGGTTTTTGGGGATGTAAAGGTAATTATGCAGAAGTGGTGCACCCCGGCAATTATAGCGCAAATCTTTTTTTACGTACGAACGTCCTCCGTAGGGCACCACTATTGAATTTCATTCGGAGGAAACTGATACTCTTCATTATTTTGATAAGTTTTGGAGTTTTGAAGTTTGAGGAAACGAAAAAATAGGGCATTTTTAATTAATTTTGACGCGTAAATCGATTATGAAGAATGGTGATATTTATTAAACAAGCACTTCACTTCTGCATAATTAATTCTGCATATTTCACATCTACATAATTACCCATGTTAATTGTTAATAAGAATTTTGTGCCTGTTCTTTTTGAAAAGGTTAACATTATAAAATTGTGTAATAGAATAATGGAATATTGTGTAACAGAGATTGACAATTACTGAAAACTATGATTGCAATGGTGCTTAGAAAACGAACGAATAAATCGAATAAAATTCCAACCAACTCGGTCTTATTACAAAACAACAATGGTTTGTTTTTCCTTTATTTGAAACAACATATACAGTCACATGTACGAGACATTTTCGTTTAAAACTATTTTCTTTTTGTTTTTTTTTGTTTTCAGTACGAAATCGTTCACAGGCATCCTCGAAACAAAATATCTCCCAATAGTGAAGTTTACTGTATCATTCGGATGAAAAATATATCAGTTGACGATCAATAGGACGAGCGAAACATTTTTTTTATTTTCATTGGCAGAACATTATTTCCGAGATCCTTTTCTGGCGCTTTGTTCTCGGAAGCGTGCGAACAATTTCTCGCATCGATAGCTCGATTTATGCAACAATTTCTTTTCTCTTTTACCGTTCGAAACATTTTTTTTCGATCCCATGAACTTCGCAATATTCGATAATTTATTGGCTGACTGTACGAATTATTATATCCGGTCCGTTAGTCCTAGAGGGATTGGGTCGTTGGTCGCGAAAACGCGAATGTTTTTTGGCGAACGGAGAAAAAATGTTTTTTTTTTTTTTTTTGGGAACGAACCCAGGTATATATTCGCTAGTGTTATCTCGATTGGTCGTACTCGTTACACGCGTGCGAAACTCTAACGCGGTACAGCGGTTCGTCAATTCGAGTCCGATTGTTGCGTGCTCGTCCCCAATACAACAAATCATTAATCGTGGATCGTGGATATTACTATGTACAACATTGCGCAATCTGACGTTCGAGGGTGTACGCAAGAGAGTCATTGTTTTCTCCTCGTTTTTCCTTTTTTTTTTACTTGATTTTTTTTCATCGATCGTTCTTCACCGCAAGTGTTTAATTCCGCACTTATCGCTCAATTTTTCACCCGATATACGTTGCGTCATTGAATACGTTTTTTTTTTTTTATGATTTTCTGAATTCTCCAATTTTTCGCCGAATTTCATAAAGATTTAGGGCAATGGAAACGTCCGCAAATCAAGTGGAAGTTCCATTGGGAGATTGCACTTAAAATTCTAAAGTCTTTTATACGAAAAATGTTCGATCGGGTTTTGGCTCGTTTGCCTAATGATTTTTTTCATTTGTTCCGGAAGATTTCTGGACGTAAAAATTTCCAGCGTGAATACTCGAAATTCATAAAAAGTTGGTTCGAATAATTAATTTTCTCGATTACCGATGTGTGTCGTTTCAAATTGTGCGCTTCGAATCTGTCGCTCTCTCGGAGAGTCAACGACAAGTTTGCGTTGAAAAATTGGGGACGGGGTGTAATGGGGGTCGTTATAGTGAAAATATGGTGGCGAAATCGTTCTTCTCCGCTAATTGAAATCATTCGTTGTATCCGTCTCCACGAACAATCAATGGACATCCACGTATCGGTAACAATGTTTTTCCGCAATTACTTCGCGACGATTTGTTTTGTTTTTTCGTATCGTTTTTTTTTTCAAATTTATTTACGACGGGAAGAGCCTTGGCTCGATATCGGAGATCGCTTAGTAATTACGGTTACTCGTTACGAAGGTTACAAAAAGATTCGAGCCCTTAAAGTCTAACGATATTCGCGTTACGATTAATATTAATATTAATTCGTACAGTGAGTGAAGATTCGAGATCGGGAGAACATTGACGACTCGCAAAGTTTTTTTATTTTGCGACAAGCAACGACAAACTCAATTGGACGGTCAGTCTTCACGAACCGATCGAACAAAAAAAAAAAAAAATGAAAGCTTAGCTCTTTTGGCAATATTAGGCAACGATGAATTATCCGCTCTCAAAAGTAATCGTAAAAACGGATTATAGCCGTGTTTCAATCGCGAACACCAAATGTCGAATAGAATTATAGATGTGAGACGTTTGCAATACTCCGTAATCCAAAAGATACATTTCTTCTTTTTTTTTTTCACTTCTTCGTCGGACTTAATTTTTAACGTATCCGCTACCTTTAACAACAACAGTTTAACAACATCTTTTGTTTTTCGTATCAACAATATATACGATGTATATGGAAATCTTTTACTTTAGCATAATTCTCCACCAGTGAGCGCCGAATAAAATCAACCTCGTGTGTATTTTTTTCCGTAATAATAATGCACAACCTATGTATCCAACAAACGAGCAATAAACGAACACGTGATTATTCGCCTTGTGAAATGACAAGTCTAAAATGATTACCCGTTTCTTTTCTTTTCTTTTTTTTTTTGTCACGTTCTCTTAATGATTATAAATGCGCTAAGGATTTTGAGCAAATTCAACGTCCTCAAAGTATAAATACAATAAAGGCGGGTCGGGGCTATGATAATATTTAGAATATCCCTTTGTCGACGTCGATTCAGATTACGCACACTCCCTTACGAAATGCGATATCATTTTTTATTTCTTAACTTTTTTCGCGTTATTAATATCGCTTTTCAAATATATACATCCTTGGACAAAAGTATTAAGCATCTCGTACTTTTTTTTGTCCGAGATAAAAAATATTATAAACCAATTTGTGCAACGGAATTTCGAAGAGAACAAGCTTCACATTTATTGTTATTTTTCCGATTTTTTTTGTACCCGTTACGTTATTTTGGAAATGCCGGTTTAAGACGATTTTTTTTCTTTTGAAAAATTTCGTGCTGGATTTTGAAAAGGAGTGATCTCACTTTTTAGTGATAAGATCGTCAGAAACAATACTGTTAGTTACAGGTTTATTCTTTTTTTATTCGAAATTTGTCTTCTCGTAGAGATATTCGACTTTTCTCGCGCATAGGAAATGTACAGGGTTCCCAATACTTTTGACCAAGTTTGTACAGATCGTGTGTATGTGTGTGCCTGTGTATATACATATATATTTATGTATATAGAATATAGTTTATACGATACGGATTCAATTTACACTAACTTTTCCGGACACGTATTTAAATTTAATATTTATTTAGTATTATACACATCGATTTTATCCAGCAAGTTTTAATTAGTTGTTCACGTGTTGTTTTTAGAAATGTCTTCGACTGTTTTCGATCACGAGGAAAGTCAATCTAAATGAAAGAACGCTCGTTAATCTCGGTATTCCTCGGGCCAATGATAAAAGGATCGGCACTAAAATTACCAGGATAAAAGTTTTCCACTCTATATGGTGTTGCTTAATGTGATAAGGCGATAATAATTTTAGGCCCAAATATCATTTTCGAGAGGACATTTCGAGGTGTGAAATTCTATTTTAACGTTCCTTTCGTGAATTATTTACATATTTGACTGAATAACGAGATGCGAATTGGAATGATCTTCGAAAGGATTTTGCGGTTCCATCTGCTGGTTTAGCAAGAGACTAGGGTCCATTTGAAACCTCAGGTTCGCGGGTTCGTTTCATTGAACTTCTGAAACAACTCGTTGGTCAATTGACGGCCGATAAAAAAAAACAGCGATCGACCGATAATGTCACGAATTCGCTGGGAGTGTGATAACAGTCCGAACGTTAAGACTTTGACGGTCATAACTCGACAACTCTACTGTATCGACGAGGCTCGCCTGATAAATTACCAACATCCGGTCTTTCCGCAATCGATAAACGTCATTTAAACGGTAATGTATGGCACTGGTCGATAACGATGGCTTACGACGAAACTTACTGAACACCAGTCGGTATAAAAACCTGCAGTTCGAGAAAACGATTACCGACCGATGGAAAACCCTGAAAACTAGGTAGGACACGCAGGAAAATCAAGTTATATTGGGTACATGTGGATAGCAATTTTTGACACGTTGCCTATTGAAATTCGTAAAGTGGTTTGCGTCGATGAAAACCCAACATCTATCACTTCAAAAACTCCGCGAAAAATCGCGCGGCATCAAAATGAGGAGATGAAAATTGAATTGGCAAGTACTCCAATGGGGCGTGTATCAACAAATGAATCAGCATTGTTTTTTTAACATCGATGGAAGCAGAAATTATTTGGAATATTTCAGCTCCATTTGAACTTTGTCAAAATCGAATTTTTTTATATTCGCTGTCATAAAATCGTTTTAATTTTTTATTCGGACGTTGAACGTATTTAGTAGTGAAAAAACCCAACTGAAGAATTGAATCGTGACTAGATGGATTTTAAATGACAAATTTTTGCACGCCCTCCATATGCTTTCGTTGTCTCTTCTGCCTTTATCTTTCGTTATTCGTTTTATTCGTTGATGCTTTTTTTGCAATACGATTTGTACGTTCTCACTGTCCGACTGCAGTCAAAGGCTCAACTTCCCTACGTTCAGCCTAAGTTCGCGTGCTTTCGTTTTTTTTTTCTTTTTTTATACGGTAAGCCAAATTATTTCCAAATCGAACTCGAGAATAAAAAATCACCATTTTCCTTTCGATTTTTCATATAGCAAACATCCAAGCAAGTTTCCTTGATGTGATTTTTGTGCACTTTTCGTTGTCTGGATTTACAATTCCATCTTTCTGCCTTTCTTTGATCTCTACTCTCATCTCTTCCTTTAAGCTCGTTTCGTCTCTTCCGTTTTTCTGAACTCTACTTTTTTCCCTCTCCTGTTTTTCACTTCCCCTGCTTTTATTCTTTCTCCATCCCCTTTCCTATCGCCCCTTTATCGGTGGACTGAAATTGCTCCATGTACCTCGCTCATGCTAGGGTTTCACGGTTGGAGGTATAAAGTAAAAGTGGAGGCGATATCTTAGGAAAGTGTTGATTATAAAGGTGCACCAAGAGGCACCAAGAGGCACCAATATCATGAAACGAGAGTAAAAAATGAAAATGCCGTGGGGAAAGCTGAATAAATGGAACGGGGAAAAAGTGGAAGTAAAGATCGATAGATACTGTTTCGCTAGTGAAAATAAACTAAGGATCGATGAAGACAAGCGTGAATGCTGCAAGAATGGAAAATGTGACCCAATTTATCTGATCTGAAAAAATGGGAAAGCATGAAACTTTGGAGAGATATACAAAACGTAACAATGTGGCTAGAATCAATCCGGGGTCCTGCAAGGAGTTCAACTCTGATGAATATTTGTTTATAAATAACATCCATTTATTTGGTGGAAAAACCTCCGAAAATTGAGGCAAATATCGTTTTTTTAATTGTGGAATACGATCAAACTGTTCCTGATGGAAATTATTTTATTAAGTCGAGAACCTAAGGATTTTGGTGGTTTTAAAATCAGCAAGATAAGAGGAAGCATTGGGCTGAAGTTCGCACGAAAGAAGTCAAGAAAATGCAGTATTTTAGATCTGACGAAAAATACCAGGGAAAAGAGGGGCACCTACAGGCCAGAATAGGAATTCAGTAATTATTCAAACGGAAAACAGTCAACTTAGCGCAATGTGAAATGTACCATTGCGTCACAAATGCAAAAGTGGAAAATCCAAACGTGTAGAAAAAAAAAGATAGTACCAAACTGTGTACAGGAAATTATACGAGAAGGACATGATTACAAAAAAGCTCAGAAGTGGACAACGCGTAGCAATAGCGAATGGCTAATGAAGTACCGTTATTCAAAAAGGCCATAATAGTCTAAACGTCCAAGGAAGGAAAAAGTCCCCAAACCGAAATAATCAAAGAGAAGCAAAATTTTCAAAGACGAGAGAATCAAAATGTCCAAAGAATCAAGAAGTTCACAAATCCACATGTCTTCAAACGTCCTAGAATCTAAATGTTCAAAAACGCGAGAACCGAAATACGCGTGTCGGGGTTTTAAATACAATTTTAAAAATACATGACCTAAAAAGGATAGCAGAGTCAACTGGAGCACATCGAACGAGTGCAGTAAAAACACATACAAAATTTGTATGCTTTTATAGTATACGGTCACAGATGGAATTTCCCAAGGTCGTTGTTTTGATGTATAAATAGAAGGTACAGATAAAAAAGCCCAATAAGACCAATGAGGGCCAATAAAAAAATACCTCAAAACAGAAAAAATAGTTTTATAAAATCCACAGTAATGCAAAATCAATAAAACATCCTACCAGCATTATCGGGGTTATTTGAATAGGGGCTTCGACAATTTCATCAATATAACGATCAGCAACAGGTGTTGGGTCTTAGTTTGGTTTAGTTTACGTTTCAATGATCGATTTTTCATGTTGAGTGATCACCGGCGCAGATTTCATGATAACCGCAATAGTATTTGCTAGTTGGACAGTGGAGTACCATTTTCACAGATTTCTTTAGGCGCTGCGGCAAAAGCGCTTACCCATGTGTGAGAAGAAGGTTCACTTGTTTCAAATGGTAGCTGATTATTGATCATCAACCATTTCAACAAGATTCGCCCTTCCAGTTTCCTAATTGAAAGGATCTTCCCCTTCCAATCCCATTCAATGTTGCGTTCCGTCCATATCCATTTCCGGTTACTGGCGCAGCAAAGCCTAATCGAGTAGCACTTGGATACATGACATTTGGGGTTGATGGCTTTTCGGTTAAACATCGCTTCGGATAAGTGGCATGGAGTATCAGTAACCCTTGGCAACGCTCTTACACACTCAATCGGTAATTTATCGATGTAAATCGGTTCGTGTGATCGAAGCTCGGTTTCGATCGCGTCGTTTTACACTGAACTGAAATAACGAAACAAGAGTTGCTATCCAGTCTTGTGGATTGGAACGAGAAATTACTGGATTTTCTCCAAATGAGCCCACTCGAATGGGAGTGCAAAGACGATCAAATAATGAGCTTTAAGATAGTACTAGCGAATTGATTAGTCAACAGTATATCTATAATTGTTCGAGTCTGAAAAAAAATACACTTAAGCATAATAATATTCATCATAAGAAAATAATTATTCAAGAAGAGATCAAAGTTAGTCTACATTTTTTATGAATCAGATGTCATCGCGACAGTCATGTTGACATTTTCCTCTATTTTGCATCTAATTGCAAACTATTAATATTTTCGTTGCAAAGATCGATCTGAACGTATTTTCCAAATGTTGTGTGTTGAATGCATTGATTTAATGAATTTATGACTGTCGTATTTCCTCGGTAAAGTATGATGAATTTTTGCGGACGTAATTCTGAATTGATATATTACAGTATAGAAAAAAAACAAATTTTTTTCTGACGAGGAAGTTAATGCACGTACTACCTTAATGAACATTGAGCTTTCGTCTCAGGTATCAAACCAGTTTTGCAAAGTTATTCTTCTTTGTAAAATAACAAACGAATGGTATGGATTACTCTTTGTTGCTTAATTGGACTGACCTTATTTCTGCGGATTTATCGAATGCTCCTTATCGCCCGAAAAGCTCTCCTATCAATTACAATCCAATCCCGTCTTCACTCGTCTTTCAGCGGCTTTGAAAACCCGAGCAATTTTTTTGCCTCCTATTTAGCTTGCGAAGGACCCATGAATTTGTTTTCTTTTTTCTTGCTTATAACCACGAACCTTTCACCATCCGTGCGAGTCGTTCATCGTTTTTCCAGATTGCGTCCCGCAACGAAAAAATGTCTCGATCATCGAATTCCGTTATCACAGAACGGTTTCGATTTCGGCAATTTCTGTTCTCGTCGACTCGTCCTCCGGAATTCTAGACATACAGAAGTGTTTTTGTTGAATGCGTGGAAATTATTCTCGATCGTACGTAAATAACACGTCCTCGTTTATTTACCTATAAATTTCCGTGGGTAAAAAACCTCCAGCGTACTCTGTGCTCACTACGTGATTTCGGGTCATGTCCCTCGGTTTCGCAACTTCGACTGTATCGAGGTATCTGAGTGTGTTTCATAAGATTAAAAGAAAACAAAATTTTAAACACCGTTCAAGATTAAATTAGCCAACGATAATTTTTGGAAAAATGTTGTTTTTCTTTTATTTCGAGTGCTATCGACTGACAAACACTAGCTGGTTGATCAAAAAATTCTAACTACGAAAATGCATATATATTGATCCAGTTTGCCAGTAAATCGTTTTCCAATTTTATTCAGTTTTGTATATACTATACCTCACCGAAATCGAAAGGATACGTATTTTTTTTTTATCGGCAAAAAAATCGGTTTTAACGGGTGATACTCAAAGTATTGAAGTTAAACGATTTTTTTCACTGTAGATCCCTGTATTTTTGCCAAACCGCAAAAGTCATTCGACCCAACTTCTCGGCTGTTTTTCAACCCTCAAAATTGTTTTCCCGTCGATAAAAAAAAATACGTGTCCCTTAGATTTCGATGAAGAATAACATGTCTCAAAATAAACGAAAATATCGGGTGAAACTGGAAAGGGTTTTTTTTTTTAGTTCCTCATCCCCGCGGTTCCAATGACAGTCGTGAATCATCTACGAAGCTTGACATCGATTCTTTGAATTAAACTTACGAATCAAAGTAAGGGGGCAGAGGGTGGGGCGCCTCGACCGCGAGCTGATTACCGGATGTCGGATGATCGGAGGACTGTACGCATCCTCGCCACCATGCCAGTCTTCCCGGTTTCCTCCTTTAAACAATGCCACCATTTTTGCAACTACCATGTTGCAGCAATTTTTTTTTCACGAAAACTCAGGATTCACAAATAATTTGGCAATGCAATAACTAACTTCTTACGAAAGGGCTTTTTGGTATATATCTCTTCCCAACCTTTTCGGTCTCTTTCTCGAGCGATTGGAAAAAGCAGATGACAAAAAGTGCCTTCTAACTCGTTTTTGGTGACTGAGATAAACCCGTTTTGATTCAATCACAAGATGAAACCGTTGACAATCGTCACGCGAATAATGGTCGAGATTTTTTATAACGACGATTGAAACACCCTGATGCCTAGTAAACGCTACATCAATATCTTCATTAACCCTTTGCTATCGGTGTTCTCGTAGCGGGATCATTTTTAAATCCTCGTGGAAGTCGATCAAAATTTATTAATTAACTGAACAATTAATTTATTACCTCGTGATGCAGCTGTTTTGGTCGACGTACGAGATTGTTCGGAGAAATAAAATAAAATAAAATAATAATAAAATAAAATTAAATTAAAAAATCGTACAATGTATGATTGTTCGGAGAAATAAAATAAAATAAAATATCTTTTAATAAAATTTCATTCATCTTCCTTTAATTTAAAAAAATTCAATTCAATAAAACTAAATCAAAATAAACTGGCCGACCGGAAAAAGTCAATAATCTCATTAAAAAAATCATAAAATGGCCTTCTTCAAGACCTCAAAATAAAATCCTACCTCAACGATCCAGAAAAACGGTTAATCAAGATAACTCAAACTCTTTTAGGTAACTCAAACCGCTCGGATTTTCATCAACGTGCGATTACAACGTAACATCGTATATTATAGAACAATAATAACTGAAACGATAAATCGGAACCGATAATCATTGGGAAACAAATCAAATGAATTAATAGTTTCATGAACATAAGCAAACGGTTTTATCGAAATAGAGCATGAATGATTTAAAACCAACGAAAAAGCATAAGAGTGCGTACTACAATGAAATTTAACGAACAATTATTATTATTATTATTACTATTATTATGGCCATCATAAAAATTTTAGAAACGTCGTATGGGTTTTCCAACGTCATAACGTTGTCGAAAATGTTAAATGTGCATCACGGCTCTGTACAAGTGCATCGAAATTTATTGTGATGAATGAATTATTATTGACGACTGGCAGACACATCGTCAGCAGTGGTAATCATGAGAGAGAGCAATCAAGAGACATCCCATTCGAGACATGATTTGCAGAAGGTTACAGTAGACTGTGGTTCATGCAGAGTTGAAGATCAATGTACACACAAGATTATTCACATTAATAATTGCAGAATACGAGGTCGTAAAGTGTTCTGTCCTTTAAAGAGTTTCCTGACTGTTCGTTGGGCGCGAGATGTAAAATGATGAAACGTAGTTTTTAGGTAGAAGGCCATGAAATCTTAGAAATAAAATTTCGAGGGAAAATCAACTATCGAGAAATTTCCAACTCACCGTTGCAAAATATTTTTCCGCTGAGAAGTTAATTTTTGTATTGAAATATAAATTGTTTAAATATTATTTCTTTACTTTGATATTAATGTTATTTCATGAAATTCTTTTTTAGCTTAAACACGTGAAGTATAAAAAAAATCTTCGAAAATATGTCTTGACATTAATTGGCTTTGGAACACTCCTTGTCACCGTTAATTAATTTTTCTTTCATTTCTCAAATTTTTCATTCAAATTTCTCGTTTTCGTCGAAATTGAATTTTTCGATTTTAGCTTTTTACAAACATATGACTTTCTAATACAGAAACTTGGCGGTGAATTTATTATCACGACAACCTTCTTTTTTTTTGTTTCGTGTGAATTTCACAATCAGTCAGGGTTCGACGTCGTTTGTATCGTCTGTCGTCTTTGCGGTGTTTTGTCGTTTTATTCTCCTTGGTATGATCCGATTTGAAATAGTTACCTGGCTTGGGAGGGTTTGATGCCGTGAGCCTCGAGATCCTTTTCGAGCTGCCTTATCCTCAGTCTGGCTATATCCAATTCGTGCTTGACTTTCCAAAGGTGCGTGTCGCAGATTGGATCTCTACATCTGTGATGTCTAAATATGTTTTGAGCTTCGAAAACTGCGCCACGAAACGTCAAGGATTTTCCCATGCTCTGTCAAATGGAAGGGAAAAAAAAGAGAGGAAAAGAAAGAACACATCAGCCAAGTCTTTCGCAACTTTTGCGTGGAGGAACTTCCGGATGAAGGACGTACCAGACTGATGAGGGCGCAACAACCACCCCTGTCGCTTTTCGCCAAATGATGCCTGACGTACTTGAAGTAGAGATGCTCGAGGAACAAAAGTACCGCTGCGAGCAAAATGCCCGCCATCAGAAGGAGAAACGCGCTCAAGAATTGTTCGAGAGCGAGAGGATCGGAGCTCTTTTGCACTTCTTTCCCGGGCTTACACGTTCCCGTCATCCAATAACGTCGAAGTCGTTCGAGATCACCTGTCGAGTTTCATCTTCGCGGTAAAAATTTGCCAACTTTGACACGGTTTACTTTTTCCCGAATTTTCAAGTTCAAATTTCGTTTATCCTTTTTGCCTTTTCTTTATTTTTGGATTTGATGAAATTATAGGTGTAGTTTAAAGAAATCCATGATTTTTTCAATAGATGGCTTTAATTTCTGTATTTCGCGTTGCATAAGTCCGATCAGGGTACACTAGATGGCGTTAAAAAGATGAGATTTCGTACTAAACAAAATTTTGCGACAGTTTTGTGACTGAGTAACTCAAACAAATAATGGACTTGTTTTTACTACACCTAATATATAATAAATATTGAGAAAACAGTTTCAATTAAGTGGTAGAAAAAGTAAAAATATTCCTACGACTTCAGTGAAATTCCAATAAATTGGAACATAAAAGTTCGATTTGAGAACGACGAAAAGCTCCTTCGATTTCTCACCATTTTCTCGATAGTCCAACAGTCGTTTGTTGAACATAGGGAGATATTTGGAGTTTCTGGTGAACGCGAGACCATAGCCAGTCATTGCGTACCACGAGCCAACTGTCAACAGTCTGCAATCCTCGTCCTGCGCCACCAGGTAATCCAGTACCGTTCCGTCATAGAAAAAAGCATCCAAATCTCTGCAAAAACCAGTTGGTTCGTGTTTCGAAAAAAATGTTCGTATCCTTTTAATCGCTGATAGGGAAGTTCGAATCAGCTTTACTGCTTATCATAAATTCATGAATGAGTCGTTATTATGATTTATTTGTTGATGGACGAGATGAAAAATCATTCGATTCGGTCAATAAAAAAAAAAGGAATAACGATGAAAGAAAATGATCGACTTTACACACCCACTTATTACCGCCTCGATTCCACCGTTCACGCTGCTCTTGTTGAACCTATCCATGTAATTGTGCATCTCGGAAAAATATTTGGCGAGCGTACTGTCAGTGTGGCTCCACGGTATCGTACCGAATTTGAACATTGGCTTGTGAGACCACGGCTTGGCGAGCCGAGCATCGTCGACACCCGAGAACTCGTGATATTCCTCCCGGGTTATCATGAATGCCGCCAAATTGGCAGTGTAGATGGCGAGGAACACGACCGCAAACATAGCCCAAACATTCGTCATAAATCTGAAAATTCAACATATAGGGGACTCGTGACTGCGAGACAAAACCATTCAAAGATAAAACCATAAAATAAAAGAGATAAAACCATAAAACAAAAAATGGCAAACCCATTGAAAATCCGGATAATTATTCAGAAGTGGTGCACCATCAAATTTGAAAAAGCTATGGAACATTGAAGAACCATATTTTTTGTAATCTCTAATAGTGTGTGTGTTGGGTGAATGGGTATTATTTTTTAATTTTAATGGGGACTTTAAGTTAGTGTTACTTTTTGAATTAATTTTTATTCATTTTTTTGATTGAAATGTTGAATTTTGAATTTAATATCAGAGGAGCTAGTGGTCCTTGAAATTTTCCATCGGTATTACAATCAGAAATGTTTGTTTCATAAATATCACCAATTTAGACGCCAAAATGCATAACAAATTGTCTATTTTGAAGTTTCCTCAAACTTCAAAATCCCATAACTTATGGAAATAATTAAAAATCTCCATCACCGCCGACTAAAATTCACTAGTGGTGACCTACGGAAGACGTTCCGACCAAAAAAAAAAAAATGTTAGCGCCAAAATTAGCGGTGTTCTGTACTTCTGCATAATTACTAAAATACGAATTTGGTGGTATCAGGTTGGTGTAATTACCGAGCTGTGAAACCTCTCGGCGAGTCAATGTGAACTGCCGCTTGAAAAAGTACCGCCCAGACGAGCCAATAAGTTCTTGACAGCGAGAACCGATGATTAGGCGATGGATTCACCTTAGAAAAATAAGTTAACAATGTTCAATCCCACGTCAGCGAAAGTGATGGAGGATCAGATAGAGTTTATTCGGGGCAACCGAACGCAGCGGGTAAGTGTGCGCATCCTCTTAAACTCCGAATCTATTTTGGAATTTTTTCCGAATGTATTTTATTATTCAAAAAAAGAAAACGAACGACCGCAAAGTAGATTTCTCTGACAGGTCTGATTCTGAATTGAAATTTTATTCGCGTCAGGCATTTATTTTTAGTGAATGATTAGTTAAAATAATTTGTCGCTAATTTCTATTTAACTCCAGATCTCTCAGTCTCGTAAGCTTTGTGTCTAATTATTTTTCGTTTTTCCAAAAAAAAACAGCTACTTATTTAAAACCTATTATTACCTATTTATAAGTTTTATTTGCATAATTCGCTTACTTAACTCGAAATTTTATTCATTAAGGCATTGTTATGTATCATTTAAAAAAATGCACTGTAATTCTCAGCGTGCGTTTGAATTTTTTAAATCGATCCTGTTTTTTTTTACAATAAATAGATAAATTTTCTGTGATATTTTTCATTTTAACCATTCGCAAAAATTCCCTATCTGAATTTTCCGGTTATCTTTTGAGCTTGATAGATAGCAAAGTGGGCACTTGACTTTTCAAATAGCAAAATGCGCACACTTGACCCGAAGGACTTTTTTTTATGTCAGAGGGCGTTACAATGAATATTGATCCTGCTGGCATGTGACTTTTATCACCCACGTGAATTATTATTATCGTATTATGAGACTTTTATTCATTTTCGTTTCACAGTCTTTGCAAAGGCCCTCAGGGCCTGCGATAAATTACATAACACGCTTCAGTTTCCCACAAGTACTCAAGCATCAATCACCGTCACTTGCTGCTTAATTGGATAAGCTCGAGTTCAGTTAATCGCCCTCAAAGTTCGTCCACTTCGTGTACGTCGTGACGTTGGAGCTTCAAATTTCCTACCACTATAGCCCAACAAGGTCTTCAAAACCTGGTTTGATCGATGTTTATACAAACTTTCGAAATCCAATTACAATTAGATAGTGCTAACCTTTAACGGTGACTTTGTTGACTTGCCTTTTCTGGGAAGAGGAAGAACTTGAATCGACTTACCTTCATATCGAAACCAAAAGGCGAGAGCCACTCGAAGAGAAAAATTACGAAAGTTGCAGCGTGGATGGCGACGATACCAACGAGCATCCACGAGGCCGTGTCAAATGGCTCTGAACATTAATATTCATGCCGTTTCATTTTGCAATTCAATTTTATTCAACGAAATCATGAATTTATTTTGATGTGAAAGGATCACTCATTATCACATTTTTTTTTTGGGAATCACGAACTGCTCTGGAGTTTTGGCAACAACGGTTTTGTTAATGTGAAAAATCAGGGTGTCAAAAACAATACAGCTGAAGTTCTGGAAGTTTTTAAGCTGTATTTTAAGGCATCACCGGACAGTCGAGGAAATAATCAAAAATGGGAGAATCATGGATTTATAAGTCTACATAATGTCGTAAATTTTTAGCTATACGGATAGTTTAGCAATAAATGAATACTTCGTGATGTTGATTTCTTCACTTTCAATAATAGTGGAAGTCAAATTCGACGATATCGGCATGTGCTTGAGGTTTTATCACTGACCAATTATTGTTTAATATCTTTGTGTAGAACGCCGGAGTATTTATGCGCATTCTTTTTTTTTTTTTTAACTAAATCTGAAGTATATAGATTTTTCAAAATATTTATCTTGCTAAAAATGAAAATCTTTCTATTTTAATTCGAGTTGCTTCGATGATGATCAGGCAATGAAAACTCACCCAAAAAAGCGGTTGGCGATATTATGCCGGTTCTCTTAGCAACGACTATAGCGATTCCGGTTTCCATGTAAGGCACCGTGAAGTCAACGACTGCTTCCCTCTCGGAGTTGATCATCAACGAGGTAAGGACCATGTCGGTTTTGCGGTTAACGAGGTCAGCTATAAGGCCGTTCCATTTTCCGCTCTTCGTTCCAATATTAATATTATTAATAGTGACAATAAAATAATAAAATAACAACAAATTTGATTTTTTAAACTAATTCTTAAAATATATTTTTCACTCTTTTATAAATTGATAGAATAGTGGAAATATGAGTTCTTGAGATGACGATGAGGATCACTCATCAATAATAACGACGAATCTTGTGAACAAACTTTTTTCCGAATATATTATCATTTCGCACATTTTGCAAGTCACTTTTTACATATCAATTTTTTCTCGGTAAGTAGTTTAATATTCCGTCGTGAAATATTATACGCTGAAAATCACAGAGTTATGTGTTATAAGGTACAGTGAACATTTAGGGTATTACGATTTGTTTGATGTTGAAAAGTAAATATTTGTTTTAAAAATTTAATATAAAATTTTTTAAATATTATAATATTTTTTTAACATGTTTTAAAGTAAATATTCCAAAGTAAATATTCTATAATATTTGTGCAATTGTCATCTGACATGTATTATCTTTATCTATATCGCTATCTTTATTTTTCAATTGATTTATTAATTGAATCAATTTTTGAATCATTAATTGAATCAATTTTTATTAATTGATATCGTTAAAAAAAATATATTTTTATATTTTTAATATATTATTTTCAAATTTAATATTTTATAATATTTGTGCAACAGTCATCTGAAAATTAATGGAAAATGAGATTTTCGTCGTTGAGATTTCGTCACGAACCTACCTCGAGCGTTCCCCACTTGCCATCCTCAACTCTGACAAGCTCGTACGTGAATCCAATTTCTTCGGAAAATTTCTGCAAGAGATCTATGCAGAAGCCACTGCAGCATTGGTAGAAGCTCTCGTTCCTCTGGGCCGACGGCATGTCCATTCTGTGAGCAATTGATCGTTCTGAGACGCACGTACGTCAAAAGTATTGACTTTCTGAATAATTATTAGTCATCCTACAAACCTGACAATTTTTATCTCTTCACATAAAATCTTGACCATTTCTCAAACCCCATTAAAAATTGGCTTCCCAAGAACCGATGTTTTGTTTAAGAATTTTAACAAGATTTCATTCAACTTTATATCTTATACACTTCCCAAACACTGAGAACAGTAAAATATTGATTCAGCTTACGAAATCATCTTTCATAGAATTTGAAACTTTTTATGTAACAATATTATAAAAATAATTTTTTTTTATTATAAATATAAATGGAAAACATATTTTTTAGACCAACACAAGTTTTTTTAAATATATTTTTTTGAGATAAATGAAAGCTTAAGGCGTTCAAAAATGAGATATATAATCGATAATTTCCAAAATTCTCGAATCTCAAACTTTCTCGTATAAAAATGGTGACAGTGAGTATTAACGTATGATTACGATTTCTGTTATTACTATTGTGCCAAATTGAATACCGTTAATTAATCTGAATTGATTAAGTTTATTTAACCTTTAAAAAACGAGACAAGTTTTTATTTATAGGCACATACAGGTGACAGAAAAAAATTATTTCTTGTTTGTGAGTACATTAAATGAAAGCTTCGTTTTCTGAATATGTTTTTTTATCGATTTTTCCTTGTATAATAAACAATGTACAATTGTATAATTGACACAGCTACTCGAAATTGCAATGAAAATCAATTTCACATCAGCCTCCTTATTTTTCCATCTCGTTATCATATTCTTTTTGCTGCTAATTTCCAATGCAGAAAACTGCATAATATTTCATTAAAAGCCTATACATCAGGGATCCATGAACGTACTTCAATTTAACTTCCATTTATGCAAAAAAAAAAAGGTGGCTCGCTCGATGAGGAAGATTCACGTGAAAATTCTCCATTTTCTCAGTCGTGGTGACGTACTTTCTTAGTTTTTCGTTTTTCGCAAAGGTGGCCTACATTACGGTTCGCACGAAGCGGCCGATCACGTCAAGATGTAAGCCACTTTCCTTGGTACAAACAACATTGGATGAAGAAAAAAGCGGAAGCTTTTGCCGAGCTTGCGTGAGCAAAAATGCCCTACAAAGCCCCGAAGTTTAATACGACGTCACATGCCATAACTTTTTTTCCTTCATCAGCCAACCTAATCTCGTTTCAACTTTTACTCTAATGATAGACGAGGCTCTCCTTTTTCATACTTTCACACGTCATCAACGCTTCGAAGAGGAATCTTTGACCGTGCAATCGTGACGTAATCGTTTGACTTTTGTGCAGGTCATTATCGGATAATTTTCGATCTGAAACATCAGCTAGAATAGTGGATTCTCAAAAGACAACATCGATTAACCCGATAGCTCGTGAAACTTTAGCGATATAAAAAAATGATTAATCGGATTAACGAGCCAAAATCGATGGTTGATGAAGTTCGGAACTCCACTGATGTCCACAGTTCAATAGAAACTCTAATAGAAGGGGTTATCCTCGAGGGTATTTGATGTAAGAATTTTCCAGCTGACTGGACCAAATTGGATCTTGAAGGAAAAGCCAATGCGGAATGAAGAATCTTGTCGATCATTATAGCCTCGTGCTACTTTCCCAGATGGCCTGTAATTTCGTTGTTTTCGTCTACCAAGCTCCAAAGTTTTCCAATCGATTACTATCAAATTCCACGAAAAACAATTTGGACTCCATCCACTGATTATCCTTACGAAACTCTTTCCTACTTCATTTTGATAACAATATTATAATTGACGATCAGAAAAAATGAGAAATTCAAAGACCTCCATTAGCCGTTAGCCATTTCGTATTTTTGGTACACGTTAACAGGGAATAGTCAAGTGGTCAGTACGAAGTTTTTCCTGCACTTTTCATCTTTTGTAAAATAATCCCTCAGGGTTCAACAGTTTCTCATTTTTTTCCCTACCGACGTTACCAAGTTTCCACATTTTCCTGACAAGTTTGTCTGGTAGAAAGCGAATTAATGACCCCATATTTTCTCGCCGGAATCCAGTGTCTTCCGGTTTCTCTGGATTTCGTTCGAAAAGATAAAGACGCGATACAGGATGGGAGAGTGAGATAACTCACTGCAAAGCACACCGTACCACGACCACCTCGATAAGCTTTCTCATGGAAGTGTACTTGGTTCGAGCTACGAAGCTCTCAACCTTGTACCGGTAAATATCTGATTTCAATTTTAATAAACTGCCATGTTTCATTGGCCTTATCCGGGTGAGCCACGATGCCGGAGACGTAATGAAATGTTGTCGGTTTATTAAGACGATATTCATTCATCTCCGCTTGCACTATATTTCAGTAATCGGTGAAGCACGGTGGAGTGAAGTATGAAACTTGAGCTTTAACGTAAAGAGCGAAAAAAAATTGACGTATATTTCACACATAAATAAACTGGAGTTGACAAGTGATAAACTTCGTAAACTTCGCAAACAAATCAAAGGAACTTGAAAAATAATAATAATTCGTATACTTTGCAGACAAAGAAAATAAACTTCAGAAATAATAATAATTGTTAAATTTACAGACAAACAAAATTAACTTGAGAAATAATGAACGTCGTAAAGTATATAGAATAATAAAATTAACGTAATGGATAATGAAGATCGTAAACTTTATAGAGAAATAAAATTAACTTGAGAGATGAACTTTGTAATCGTCAAAAACAAATACAATAAATTTGACGGATAATGAGCTTCAAAAGTATCACTGACAAATAAAATAAACTGGAAAGATAATGAACTTCACAAATTTTACATACAAATAAAATAAAGTTTAAAAATAATAAATTTCATAAACAAAATAATCAAAAGGGAACAAACTAGTTTTTAAAGTTTACACCAATACTTCTTTGAATCTCTAATATGAAGTTTGATTAAACGTTGGCTTTTAGCTAATAAGTTGGAACAATCACGGAAACATATAGTCACGAGTTCCCTACGGACGATGAATAACAAGTGCGCGCTACTCTTGTTTTTGCGTCATCCTAGGTATTCCCCAAATCCCTATGTTGGGAAATCCGACATTTCCCAAATCCTTGTTCCTGGCAGTTTCAGGAATGACAGTTCGGAGCTTCAAAGTTAATTACAAAAGTATCGCAGCTATAGCTAACAAGATTTTCCTTCAATTTCGAACCGCCCAAAATTTTTTGGCCCAGGATCACAGTTTGCGATCAAACTTCCCAACAAAATTTTTCAACAGATTTAAACTAAAAATAGACTATTCTGTAAATCTAGGTACACTAGAATTTTATCATACTTCGAAATTAATGATATTTTCAAAAATGTATATTTTTCAGCGTCGATGACGAATAGCAGGTTCTCAAAAACAAAAATACCCTATCGTGACTTTTGAATGTGTCGATCCAAAAAAGACTGCATGGTTTTATGATCAGGGGGGAATGGTTTCATGGCCAATGCTGATAATGCCAATAATTAGACAAATGCAACCCCACCAACGTGAAAAATGATAATATTTTGGGTCTACTCTACGATCTCGAGTTTTCCTAATGTATCTATTACTTTTCTTCCATTAGAAAAAAAAATGAGAGAAATTTCGCTGGCAGAAATTACGAATTTGCATTTTGTAGATTTTCAAGTCAGGGCTTTGATAATTTTGGCCGTGATAAGGAAAACGTTTAAATTATTTCTGAATGATTAGAAGGTCGCTTTTTCAGGTTTCTTTATTGTTTTGTTTTTGTGTTTAATGGCAATGACGAGATTCCTCTTGAAAAATCTTCTCTGTTATTCGTATCAGCGAAACGTAGATTTTTTTATCACAGCATGGAGGTAAACATACGAGCCCGTCGTTTAACAACAGCAGCGTTTTGCCGCGGGCGTTGGCATGGAAATATGTGTGGAAAACCCGTCGCTAGTATTGGATTTCCAAGCAGGCGGAATCTGCGCGAGATATAGGAAAGAACAAAAAGGACAAAGCTCGAACAGCCAGCTCGAGGGAGCATACACAAAATACGAGGTCGGGCTGAAAAGTTTTTGCGCCGAGTTTACGAGAGGGAGAAAGCTTAAAACGGAAACGAAGAATGGAGCGTACATCTATTTTCGTATTACAAAGCCCGAGCGCCTGTTTTAAGTTTGCGGCATAAGATTTTCACGCCTTGCGCGTTTTTTTTTTTTTTTTTTTTTTTTTTTTTTTTTTTTTTTTTTTTTTTTTTTTTTTTTTTTTTTTTTTTCTTTTTTTTTTTTTTTTATTTTTT
>JAPYZJ010000089.1:0-105365 GCA_030522765.1 Ophioninae sp. B BG-2022a
CAATTTAATTCGCCTTGAACTCTCCATTTCTAGGGAAAAATGTCGAAAAAATATTCTAGAAAGGTTTTTCGCATTTTCCCAGTCTAATTTTGCACTTTCAGCAAAAACTCGGGCATATCCGTAATCGGCGGGAAATTTCCGATTAAATAGGCCCTTTTAAGAGCTTAAAAACGGAAAAAAATATTTTTCGACTTTCCCGGCCACTTTTCCGGAATTACAAAAATCACGAAACGTCAAAGGGTCGTAGGGTGAGCTTCGCATCAGCTATGAAGATTCATTCGGTGGGTTTGGAAAAGGTTTTTGCCTGTCTTAAATAATCGTGTTGAATTCGTATCGAGATCTCTTATAGTTCTCCCGGAAAGTCCACTTGAAAAATGGCAAAAAAAGAGGCAAAGGGGTGTGTATAGAAAAATGAGCAAAAACCGATGGTCCAACTTTGAAATTCTGCACAAAATCGAAAAATCATCGGATTGCAATGATTAAAAAAGCATTTCGAAAAGTAAATCATAACGAAGAGATTGAGCACAGAGTGGAGTGCCAAATCATGAAGGAAAAAAAGTGATCGATGATTGAGTGAAAAAAATTTTTTCGCCCTAAAATCCAGAAAAATTTTGGATTTTTAATATTTTTTTGAATGGTCTATTTTGATATAATTTGATCCCCTGAGCACTAATCTACCATTAATTTCTCCCGAAACCCAAAATTTTCATGCAAAAATCGTAAAAAACTTCTAAAAACAGGATTTTTCATGATTTTTTCATGAAAATTTTGGGTTTTGGGGGAAATTAATGGTAGATTCGTGCTCAGGGGATCAAATTACATCGAAATAGACCATTTAAAAAAGTATTAAAAATCCAAAATTTTTCTGGATTTTAGGGCGAAAAAACTTTTTTCACTCAATCATCGATAACTTTTTTTCCTTTATGATTTGGCACTCCACTCTGTGCTCAATCTCTTCGTTATGATTTTCTCTGTAAAATCCTCTTTTAATAATTGAAATCCGATGATTTTTCGATTTTTGGCAGAATTTCAAACTTGTACCATCGATTTTTGCCAACTTTTCCATACATACCCCTTTACCTCTTTTTTTGCGGTTTTTCAAGTGGATTGTCCGGGAAAACTATACGAGATATCGATATGAATCCAACGCGATTATTTAAGTCAGGCAAAAACCTTTTCCAAACCCACCGAATGAATCTTCATAGCTGATGCGAAGCTCACCCTACGACCCTTTGAAGTTTCGTGATTTTTGTAATTCCGGAAAAGTGGCCGGGAAAGTCGAAAAATATTTTTTTCCGTTTTTAAACCCTTAAAAGGGTGTATTTAATCGGAAATTTTCCGCTGATTACGAATATGCCCGAGTTTTTGCCGAAAGTGCAAAATTAGACTGGGAAAATGCGAAAAACTATTCTATAATATTCTTTCGACATTTTTCCCTAGAAATGGAGAGTTAAAGGCGAATTAAATTGTGGATTTGTCGTCAAGGTATAAAAATACATCGACATGGACCTACGATATGACACTAAACGTCTAAATTTAACCATTATTTCGAGGCTAAACCCGCTGAACGGGCACGCCTGATTGGCTGCCTTTCAAAATTAATAAGAATTCAGGGGTTGATCCGGCAACCATACATGCTTATATCAATCGCCTCAGAATTTCACCCGCAACCTTCCATTTCAAGGATGACATTCTTAATTGGGACACCCTGAAGATGACGAATGTAGTGGAAAAAAAATTCGATGCCAAACGTTCTTTGGTGCGAATTAAGTTGATCCCAATCATTAAATTAATCACGATTAACTAAACGTGCCAAATTAAATAGACGCGGTTTTGTTAGCTTTCTTACCTTAATCGCGTTCCATCGCTGAATGAAATGTCTGGCAACATCCCTAGCTGCAAAATTTCGTACCATAACGCCAACATCGTGCCAGGGCATGCGCGGTGTCGTGCTGCGATCCACCGAATCCTGATAGGGCCTTTCGAGGTCGTGAAAGTCCTTCACGATGAAATTCGTGTAATCCTTGCCCAACCATAGTTTTGCGCCGGCGGTGGAAAAATCGCTGATTCGAAAGTTCGAGTTTCGAATGTCTTGCAGATCCTCGGAATTGTTTTCGGACGCGCTGTTGAGCCGTAACAACGATTATCTCTTGAGGTGGATAAACATGTGCGAGAAACGAATACTTACTCGTCGACTTCGTCCGCGTTGTCCTCTTCCTTCTCGAGTTCGTTCGGATAGTAAACCATGTTTATCCATTCCTTGCGCTTCATCTTAACGTTGTACTTGACCTTGTCGACCGTATCCTTTGCCATGCCGAACAAATTTTTCCGCTGAAATTCCGGGGTATTGCATTTTATGGTTTCGCCCGCTTCCGTTGTTAGCGGTCTGACGGATAACAGCGTCGGTATCGACGTGACGGGCAACTTTTTGTCCAACATAGGGCTGCGTTCAAAGTGAATTCGATTTAGTGGGGACGTGTATTCGCAATTCGCTAAATTGGACTTTTATTCTCCATTGAGGCCATGCGTCACACGACCAGTCAGTCGAAATATTACTGCCAAGTTTTCTCTTAGCCTTTCTTTTCCTTCGACAGAATCTTTCATCTTCCTTGTCCGAATAATCGACCGTTTTAGCAACATTGAGTACCCGCAGATCAGCTATTCTGCTCGGTCTTTGTGACATTTGGCTTTAAAGCCAAATGTCACAAAGGCCATTAATGGCAACTCGAAAAGTTACAATTTGCTATTTATTTGTGTAGATGAAATATAAAGACTCGAGTACACGCTGATACTCACGGTATTGGCAAGAATTTCGTAGTCGCCAAGACAATCGTATTAGTAGAAATAGCTAACGATCGTAAAACATGTTTGTCACCATTGAAATTCGCGGTTCTTTTGGTACTGCTCGTCGTTATTTTCTCTTTGGATGGCACGTAGATGCTTGAGTGATGAGCGGACCCTGTGGATAATTTCATAGATTATTAGAGATTATAAGTTTGAAGAAAATCAAGTTTTTAATGACATTACAAATTCGGTTTGTTGTGATGCAACGATTTTTACGTTTAATTTCTCATGTTCTATTTTTTAATCAATCTGAAACCTATTTTGCTAATTACGATCCTAAATTGGTAATGAGTATATGTACAACAGTACAAGCCATCTGCACATTTCGAATTTAAGCGAAAATCATTGAGCAATTTAAAAGAATGAATATTCGTTCAATACCACCGATGCTAACTTCAATGTTACAGTTTTTGACGAATGGCGATTTTAACGCCAAACACGATGAACAACGGATTGATCTCTTGTCATCGTAACGAACCTTTTAATGGTTTTCACAGCCGAAATCTGACAAGGAATTCGAGCGTTTAGAAAAAAAGATTCTCATTCCTTTCGAACGATGGATACTTCAATCCCTTGGGATATGGACAGTTACCCAGATCGATCAAACGATGCTCATTGTTGTCCCAACGGCCGTAGCAAAGATCGATCCCACCGAGAAACGCCATCGACTGATCCACAACGACGATTTTCTCGTGATGCGCCCACAAGAGCACCCCGACTCTCGCGTGATCCGGATGACGAAATATCTTTATATTTTCCGAACAGCCTTCGAGTAATTTCTGCTTGCTGTAGAAACTGTTTATCCCCAAGGCGAGTTCGACCTCTTTGTAAATCATCACGAATACCTTGACGCCTTCTAGCTAGGAAAGCCGAAAAAGCAGACGATATGAGATGTGCTTTTGAATACCTACCCGTGAAGGAGATATTTCAGAAGTCTTGATCCTTACCGGTTCCATACAAGTAGATTCCATGCGTGATTGCAAATATATGTATATATATATTGGTATTATCGGATCGTATGTATATGTATTGTGCGATCGTATGTATATGTATTGTATTTGTCGTGCGAATGGTTCGGAGGCGGCGCTAGCTTGTTTACGTTTTCGGTCCAAAAACCTCGAACGCAAATCGTAGGTTAAGCGGTTAATTGTATTTGACCGACACAAAGTTTTTATCTCGAATAGTCGTGTTGGAAGTCATGGTTTCACTTATCGCTGACATATAGCCGGATGCTATGATGTGCTTTATTTTACGAAATGAACAGTTCTCACCGCTTTTCTCTGAAGTATCTTGTCGAGTCGCCAGTAATCTCCGTGAACGACTGGTCTCTTCATGTAAATTTCCGGCGAAAGCCACCAATCGGCTATGAAAATTTCTTCGGTAGCATTCTCAAGGGCATCGGCAATGGCGGCCATGTAATCACATCCATCAACGTACCAAGTAGCCGGTGTAAGAGATCTGTAGGGTGCGAATGACTTGTGAGGATTCTCCCGGATGAATTCTTTTCCCTCATTATTGGCGATGTTCTGAATGAATCCAAGCCACTCTTTGGCTTTTCTTCGGGTCCAACATTTGAGAACGATATGCCTGCTGAGATTCAAAATCTGCAGGCCGTTTCTCAATCCCGTAGAGTACATTCCCGAGCTGACTTCGAAACCGTTGTCCATCAATATAACGGTCTTGATTGCACCGTCCTTCGGATTGATATACGCGACGAATGTATCTTTGACGACTAGATGCCTCGAATGCCAGGAACCGCACAGTGAGGGGCAAAAGTAATTACAACGGGAGTAGCTGATACCGCACAAGTTACAGCCAGGTTTGACGCCGGAACCGGTTCGTTTCAAGACAAGCCCCTCCTTTCCCTTCCCTCCAAGACCTTCTATGAAGGACAATGGTGACAGCTCCATGAAAGTTATCTGTGATTAGTCAAATATATAAACTCAAAGACAGGCTAAAAATGTTTTTCATAAAATGTGCATCTAGCGTATGTTTACCGTTTCCTGATGACGTTTGTAGATCTCGATTTTCAACAAGTTCCCCAGGTAATCCTCGAGGAGCTTCATTCGTTCGGGCAAGTGCTCGTAGGATACTAACCCATCGGGCCTATTTGGAAATCTAAAGAGCCAAAAGCTTCAACGCTTTGAACTTTTGAAGAGTCATGACAAAACGATGACTTTTGCTTACCTCGGCAAAGCACCTTTGCTCCTTCTCTTCACTTGGTCATCCTCGAGATTCTTCAAACTGTTTCTGTGTTCCCTGTGACTCTTCGTTGGAAATGGTATGTTCAGACTCGTTCGAAAAATTTTCAATTGGTTGTGCAAATTTTGAATGTGTTTGTATCTCTTTTTGACGTGCCATATAAAAGAGCCGTGCTTGAATTCTATGGTGTACAAATTGGGATTCAACGGATGGGTTGTGACGCTGCGCTCAATGTCTATTATTCGCACTTGTATTTCTTCCCCAGGTATAAATATCGTATGATTCCGACTGCTGAACTTGGCTGCTGGCGTGTGAATCTTGGTGAACGGTATAACTCTAGGCTGTTCTGCATTACGAAGAATATAATGTAAGTACATGTTTCAGTCGATTCGTCTTAAAGTACACATTCACGAAAATATGGTATCGAAGATCCCATTTTAGGAATGCAATGAACGTATTTCTTCTCGACCCTTTGTAAAATTTACTTTGACAGATTTAGATTATGAGTGTATAGGAATATACAGGATTGGGATGAAATTACCTTTCGTTTCCAGATCATTTTCCAGATCGTTGTTGTCACTGAGTACTCCAATGGGATCGCCATTTTCATCTATTGTTATTTCCAATGAGTCTGGCACCCCAAGACTGTCGTCGAATTCTGAATCTGGACAAATGAAATTTTCCATGAGGATCTCGCAACTTCGCGATTTGTCTGGTTCGTCTCTCTCTGTATTAGGCATGGCGGTCCACAATAGGAAACACTCCTGAAAACAAGAGTAAATTTGATTAGATTTATTCAGTGTCAAAACCCAATATTCTGTCGTATGTCACGAAAACAGTAAAGCTTCCAGTGCTAAAAAAAAATAGCCCCAATATACACATGGCAGGCAAATGACTCTACATAAGCAAACATTAGCATAAAATAAACTAAAGATAAAATCAAGAGATCTTTAAAATTATGATAGAATAACAAGAGTTGAAGATTAATATGAAAAACCTAGCTAAAATGAAGATGCTGTCCGAAGAAAGCTTCGTTCATTGCAAAACTTCATACAGGAAACACTTTGTACACTTGCACTAGAATAAATGTAAGGAGAAATATTTGGAGACCGTGAAGAGCATCCTTACGTCATTAATGAAGAGGATACATATGTTGAAACTTCAGCAGCATTTAGGCAATGTGAGCGTTGCCTCACTGGAATATTTAGAGGATATAATTTAAACGATCAAACGAATGACAAAGAAACCCAAGCGAAGTTGGAATTAAAGTGGAATTGCAAGTTTGGGAGGATTGAATGTAAAAGCTGTAGTCAGATTTTTCGAATATTATTGTTTTATTCACGTTGGTAGAGGTTAAGTTTTGAGACGATACAATTGAGCAAAAACACTTAGGAAGGTCGTGAGAAAAAAATGAATTATCTCATGATTCGTTATCGCGACCCGCAGTATCAAGATCGTTCGACTGAAACGTATCATGTGACGAAATATTTTTTAAACTTGACAGCTCGCTGACCACGTTTGCACTCGTACAAAGCCGATTGTGCTCCTCCGAAACGATCCGGAACAAGCCGAGATAAGCCGAAAGTAATAAAAAATATTTCGAATCTTTTTTGGCTCTTCAAGGGGAATTGTCACAATTCTGTACTTTGACTACGCGAAATTCCCGAAGTTTTTAGTATCCGACTCTGCCACTCGTGGCGCTAGTTTTGTTATGAGAACTTGCTGGCGCCACCTGCGTAACGGCCGAATCTGTAAGGATGTATCGCGTCTACTGTTTTTCCGTTGATGGAGGGTAGTTGAATTCAAAACGGCGTCAATGAGGGGACGCGATCTAGTTCGGGAAGTATATTGAATTTAATTACGTAAATATAATTATTATACTTAGTTAAAATTATTAATAATATTTGTCGACGGTACGGTTCAAGCCTGAGCATTGAAACTTTCGAAAGCCCGAAAGGTTAGTGGCGATCAAATATTTTGTAAAATGCGGGGTAGTTGAAGGGCATGCAAAAATTTTGAAAATAACGGTTTCGTCTATTCAAATTGCGCGTCAAATGGGTGTGTACCTCCGCATGAAATTCAAAGAATATTTCATAAAAATGATGTCGCCGTATTGACGGCACCGTTCAAATAAAATTCATGGTGAAAAGTGCAAATACATCGGGGCGAAATTCACCGAGATTTTCAACAATGGCGTACTCGTTATGGCGGCAAGTCAGGACATGGCGGGTTCGAATGCACACGATGCGGTAAGTCTTTTTTTGGCGTTACGTAAGAGAAGTGAATCGTGCACTTTTCGTGCGATATTAGGCGGTATTCGTTCGGAAGATCAGCAATCACCTAGTAATTGCCGATTATCATGGATTTCCGGATATTTTTGAAGAAATGATTGAGCTTAGGAAATGTGTGTGTTTTAATGTGGCTACGCGCTTGGGCTCCTAATCGTGACATTAGCCGAATGTTATATTTTCTCTTATTCCAATTCCAATTTGAGCACTGCAAGGCAACTTATTTTTCATCCGGAAATTCAAGAAATTTGCTGAACATATAGCCACCGGTCTATCAATTTGATATCGTACGATCAAAATTCGTGAAATTCGGAAATGTTCGGAAATCCATAGGTAACAATCGTGTCCTGCCATACCGGCGGTGATGGCTTGTTTCAATAGCACCTACGGTCGGTACAAATTGATTACAAATTTCTTTATGACCGATGTTGGGTGTTTCTTCGGCAATTTGCCATGAGTCGATAAAAATTATACTTTACCATTTAATTATACTCGATACTTTCCTCTCAATGTTTTTGAACAAATTTCAAGAACATATCATCAGTCGATAATAGAGAAAATGACAGAAGTCGAGTAGAACGTGACTTATTGTGATATATATATATATATATATATATATATATTTCTATTAACCGAGCAAACTGAGAACCAATATTCATGTATCAACGCAAGTCAAAAGAAAAATCGGACGAAAAGGAATTTTTTAAAGAACATGTGCAGTTTATTTTGAATTTTATTCGGAATACCTATTTATTTGGAATAATTAGTCATTTACAAATCATCATATTTCACATCCGGTAAAACACAGAGCGAAATATTTAAATTTATTCGAAATAATTTTGTTATGATAAAAAAAATGTCGGAAGAATCGCCGCGTGGGATTAATAAATGAAGACCATATCAATTGAAATATACGAAAAATTTATTTACATAAAAACTTGAAATCTGACATACCCATAGTAATTTCAACTGCGAGGCGTGATTTTCTTCTGTCAATGACATTTATCGCATGTCTCGTGTTCGATATCAATCGACGACGACATTCTCAAACGAAAAATAAAACAACAGTATTGTCACGTTTCTCGAAATTCCATCACTGTCGATGAGCTGAAAAAACTCAAAAGAATCTATGTCGAGTATATCAAAGTATACAGCGGATTACTTATGGGCATAGAATTCGTCCAAGCTGAATATAAGAAGAAAAAAAAAAAATTATTCGCACGGGATGCAAATAAAAGCACATGACAATATTTTTGTTTACTTTCTTTTATTTATCATTATTTCATTTTGAAACTCGACCGAGAAGAATTCGTTCAAATTTGAGTATGAAAAAAAACGAAACCAAGAATCACTGTTATCGTGATAATCGTTCTTACTCAACGGAAATCATATATAATTTTAATTAAAATCGAGTCTTCGCTACTATCCATAAATAGGGTGTTTATATTATTCCATCGCAATATCTTCAATAGTAATGTTTGTTCTTTTCTCCGTAGTACCATTCGTTACAATATTTACATAAACATACGTACAACTTAAGACATTAAGGATTTCATCTCAACGCTTTTTTCTTTTTCTCCCTTTAAACACAAAATATAATAAAAATACGTCGTTTACTATCGTTGAATTAGAATTTCGATTAACTCGTCGTTTTGTTTTTTTCTTTTTTCTTCTTTTTGCCAATTGCACTAATGGTCGTCTCTACTCGAAGAGTTCACGTTCATTTGCAAATTGCCTAAGTTTCATTCATCGTTCGTTTCTTTTTTCGTCTCCGATAGTATCTTTTGTCGAAATTTACCACAGAAGACAGATATTTCTCGAAAAATCGTTTTATTTTCTTAGTCGCATACGAAAAAAAAAAAAAAACAATTTTCGTTCGTGTACCAATATTATTCGAATCATTTGCTATTCGTGGCAGTGTATAACGTATAAATTCACAATAGTCTTCACTTAAGTGACGACACATCTACGAAGCTCGATACCGCATCGAGAAACTTCGCGCGATATTGTCAATGTTGCGGATCAGCAAGATAGACAATACGGGATGAAATTGAAAACTATCTATAGTCACAAAGATTTACGCGATTAAGACGTTTCCTACGGAATATGAATACAAAAACATCATCATCGGTATATAGTGCGTTGTATGTGTGTTTGTGTGCGCGTGCGCGCCCACTTCCGTTTCGGAGCAGATTTCCACGATGCTCGCGTTCACGTTTTTTTTCTTCTCTTTTTCTATTTTTTTTTTTTCTATCGAATGTATTCGTAGTAATTCTGGAAAATTCTCTTAACTTGCGCAGTATGAGCATCATCATGATCGGCTTAACCTGACTTTCAGAAGACGTCGTTGTATCGATACGATCTTAGGGACAAAGTTACGTTTCGTTCACGAACAGAAAAAACTTGAAAAAAAGTTAGCTAGCGACGTTTTCCACAAACTGGCCAATAAATCGGCCACGTCGCGATTGCGGATAGTTCGCGATTCGTCAGGGCTTCGCGAATAGTTTCTCGTATCTTCCGCAGTGCTCGCTACATTGAAGCTCTCCTGACGTTGACGCGAATGAAAATGGATACCTCGTTTAAAAGTAAAAGAAAAGTACAATATGCCTGTTCGCTTCGTTTACGCACGTTCGTTTCCTATCGCGCAATAATTCGAGCTAAAGAGAACAACGTTGATGCAAATTTTCCCTCGCGCTCAACAATTCTCTCAAGTACACGTCGATACATTTTCATTTTCTCGAAATGCTCAAGAATTGCGTTTCCTCGTTTGCTTTTCGTTCGTTACTTCGAGTCGTTTGTAAATGTATATCGTTATCAAAAAATGGCATTAACGAGATCTCAGTTACGGATGAGAGTGTACGAGAGTTACCAGACCGGACGATTTTTCACGCCAAATCGTCCGAGGTCATAAACAAGAAAACAGAAACAAAGAAATTACAACACAGAGGTCCACGTGTTACGTTAAGTAAATTCTAGCTCCGGCCTCATCGAGCGTTACTCGTACGACATTTATTACTGGGTTCTTTTAGGAGGGCGAGAGAGAGAAAGAGTGTGAGAGAGATAGTTGCGAGCATATACAATATACAATATACGCTTAAAAATCGATATACATATACACATGCATTCAATTGTTTCTCGGTTAATCGTAAGTTAAACGTTACAGTGTAAATGTTCGTATATAAAGCACCTTGATTACAAAACTTGTGTCTTATGCGTTGAAAAATATGCAAAACTTAGCAGGCCTAATCCGATCAATCGTACAGCAAACGCTATGCTCAATTACCGAACTTTGATCGTTAATTATTATACGGCGATTGCTTATTTTGTTGTCTTTTACCTCACTGGTACACGCGTCGGCATACCTTTTTTCTTTCGGTATCCGCGCTCCGCGAGTATACACTCTTGTGCGTTTGTTCGACCGATTTGATGGAGCCTGAACGTTTGCTTCAGTTTGCTTTTTTTTTTCATTCATTGTTACTTTTCATTGGACTCTGACCGTTATCGGCGAGTAGCGATCGGAACGATCGTTGCATAAGCTGGCTTAACGATTTACGTATCACATCCTTAACATGTGCGGCGTTAATTCTTAGAGGCTAACGATTCTACGATTTCTCGTTCATTATCTACGCTGTGGCCGGAGAATCACATTCTCCGCGCCCATTTTTCATGTTTTTGTCTTATCGGTAAGACTTTTTCTTCGTTTTCATTTTTTTAACATACTATATGTGTATATATATATATATTTGTCAACCTGTATCGTTCGCAATGAAGGATTCAGCGGCGAGGTCAGATACTGAGACTAGAAAAAGTGCGTTTACTGCAAATTTCGAAAAATTTGATCTTCGGAAAAGTGCTTTGCGATGTTTAGCCAAAGTTCGACCAACCCGATGTTTGGTCCAATCTTTTAGTTCAATTTACCGCAGCTCAATCGAAGCACATTTATTCCCTGTAGTTTCATCGTAATTCGAAAAGTTTTTTTTTTCAATTAACAAGCTAAAACTCGTATCGTACTCGTATCGAAGCTAAAATTCGATCCTCAATGAATAAACCGTTTGACGTATTTATCTGAAAAAGTCAGAAACGGCTTGAAGCACTTTCGTCGTGTTTGATATCGTACGGTTCGACCATATAAGGCTACAAATTAGAGTTCGTAAAGTATTTTCCCGAAGGTCGTCACGTATACCTTAGTAGAAGTACCGAAGCAATTTACTGAACGATGATTGCGGATCGTGAATTCTCATGCCCGTAACATCGTTATTTTACGTAAATACGAGCCATTATAAGCGAGAACGGAAAGATCTTCGTAGATTCGACTTTGAGGAAGAAAGATTGCCGTGTAGCCTTGTGCGACGTACAAAAAACTTTTCAAGTCTCAATACGCGTCTGACCTTGATCACACAGCCGCTGAAGCTTCCTTAATTTATAGCAATATATATACATATATATCGTACGATCGATAAACACAGACACGGGCAGTGCTTACGCAAACACGTCACGGTACATCTACTCTCGGTTCAAAAAGACACCAAAATCACGCTCAACGTGACCACGCTAGTGTCACGGTGAGCCATACCAGCCGAAAAAAAAGAGGATGTCAAAATTGGATTACTTCGGATGGAAAAGTTGACGCGAAATATTCGAACTTGAAAAAATCGATTCGAAATCACTTGGGTGTTTTTGTTCGTCGTTCCACTGGTCCGTTGTCGAGGTGTGCTTGATCAACGAAAAACTCGGTGATCTTGACCTGTCCGTGCATTCCAGACGCATCCAGTTAAATTTCTCTTGGAAACAATTGGCAAAAGTTAAATGTGTCTTTCCGCGACCGTACATGTCTAACGAAGAGTATAATCGAAAAGATTCACGATAAAAAGCGACTTTTCAGATCCGAAAAAAAATTAGGTAAGCGCCGCCATTCTGCTTTGATGATGTTTCACCGAGCTATGTGAGAAGAGCAGCCTCGTCGCGATGGCCGTTCGTAAGCTCGGGAGAACATTCCACTTCGAAGGTATCTTTAAGCATAGAAACACAGACGAGATCTAACCGAAGCACTATCCCCCCTCCCGTTTCCCCCCGTCACTTCCACGTTACTTCCACCAGCCGCAGAAACAGCAATACCATCGTCTTTCGGTATGAGGCTGTATTATCTGCTATTGTCAGTGCATCGCTCGCGACGTCAAGTGCGTAGTCTCGGCCCTTTTGGGCGGTGGTGGTGGTGGTCTTCGTTTGCTCGCGATCGCATTCGCAATGTTCATGCTGCAATTCTCATCGGCGAATCTCACGGAGTTTTGCCGGGTCGGGCTCGTGGCGTATTCGACAGGGGCATTTGGATCAGTCGCGTAAACGTTCTCGTACAAATTGTCCGAGCCGTAGTGTTCTTGCACCCAATTCGATACGTTGGTTTCTCTGTAATCGGCGATAGCGGGCGGTGGATCCCGAAAGCCCAAAACTTCGTGAGGAGTCGTGGTCGAATCGAGTTTGCACTTTTGCGCAACTTGCCACTTCTTTCTCATAACCCGTTGGAGATCCTTGAGAAAATCGCCTGGTGGGGCTTGTTCGGAAGCTGCCAACTTCTTGGGGGACGTTAGCCTCGTGCTGTCGGATCTTCTGGGTGGCATTGGCTTTCTCTGTGGCAAAGCCGGGCTTCCCGGTTCTTGTTGCGGTGGTAGATTGAAAGTGATCTTCTTGCCGGTGCCTGTTTTCGCTTTGGGCGAAGTTGGGGGTTCCTGTATCGTGACTCTTCTCTGGGGTTGGGGGCTCGCGGTAGCTTTCAGCTCGGCGAGATAGGGCGGAGCCGCGTAGTGTCCCGAATTTTGTTTCATGGCGCTTCTTCGTACGGTATCCATGTTCGGATTCGGGCGTATCGATTGGCCCGCATAGATCGGCTCGTTCTTCGAGTTTTGTCGGACTAGCTGGGAGTTGGGGTTCTGTTGGATGGCTTGTTGTTGCGGTTGCTGCTGTTGAGCACCGTAAGCGGGCGGTGGCACGAATGGTGGTGGTGACACGAAGTTTGGTGAGCTCGGTGGGTAAGTGGGTGTACTGGCGTTCGATCCCGGATACGAGTTGTGGGGCGACGTCGAGTTTCTCATGTTATTCGTGTATATTTGATTATTCTGGAGATTGGGGTTGCCGGTTGTTGGACCGTTCGTTGAATTCGAGGACGAGTAAATCTGATGATTGTTCGGATTGGTTTTGACGGGTATGTGGGTCGGCGTGGAATCTGGTGACATGGAAGTGGTTGGTGTCGATTGTTTGGGTCTGGCGCGTCTTATCGTGCCGGTTTCGCCGACCAGCGGGCTCGGCGGTGGTGGTAACGAGGCTAGACTGAGGCAGGAACCGGTGAGTTCGTTGGTGTTGCACATTGAGAGTTCACCGGGTGCGGGTGGGGGTGGAAGGGAATCGAGGGAGAGATTGGATCTGAACATCTCGGGTGGCGGTGGTGGTAGAGGTTCACCGTCGGATTCGGTCTCTTCGGCGACCCGGGGAGGTGACGGGGGTGGTGGTAGGGAAGTGATCGAGTCCATCATGCAAGATTGGACAGGGCTGGTGGGAGTCTTGGGGGTGTCTTGGCTGTCCGTTCTGCCGTAACCCATCGGGCTTACTCTGTCTCTGATCGGGGTCCCCGGTGGCACTGGACTGACGGGTGTCGCGTTGCCTGATCTGTGATGCCTCTTCAATGTACCCGAACTGTCCGAATCCGTTCCGCTTCTCCGTCTGCTGTGTCGCCTCGTGAGAGTTCCCGAACCCGAGCTCGTCGGACTCGGACACGAATCCGGTTCGTCCCGTACCGTCTCGCCGACTTCCTTCAACTGACGCGTTATCGAGGTCAACGGAAGCTTCGGATTCATCGATGGTTTGCGCTTTATCGTCCCGGTTGGAAATTCGCCGCACTCGAAGGCAACCTCGCAACTGCTCGGTGCACCGTCCGACAAACAACCGCTGGAACTCGAACTGCTCGCCCTGCTCAGTCTACCGTCGTTGTTGTAGCTCTGTCGTTGCTCCGAATTGTTGTAACTCTGGTGTTGATTATCCGCGTATTGCCGCGCGTTCACCTCGGCCGTACCGTTGTGCCTGCTCATTTCCGCGTATTGCCTGGCGTTCTCACTCGTCGTGTTGTACTGCGTTTGCGACGTGGGAGGCACCGCTATCGAGCTAACCGAGCAAGATCTCGCGTGGGCCAACAGATCGAGATCCTCTTGCGCGAGCTCGTCAACGAGGGTACGGTAATTTTCCATCAATTGCCTACCGTACTTGGCCACTCTTATTCCTGCCATCCATCTCTCCAACGACCTACTATCTTCGGCGCACAAAAACTTTATGTACTTCGTTGACTTTGGCTGTTGAAGACGCGGATGCTTCACCGCGAAACAACAGTCCGTTGGCGCCTTGTATTTCTTCTTCCAACCGACACCGTGATAAACTTGATTCACGTCGAACGTGGCGAGACATACTAGGTCGCGGGCGGTTCGCGCCTTCTCTTTCGGCCAGTAGTACAGCCCTGAGGCGCGGAGTATGAAGTGATACTTCTTCCAACCCTTCTTGCCGTCCGACTTCAGGTAGAGAGGACCCTCGACCTGGAATAGAGACACGCTCTAATGCTATTTGGAAAGTTGAGGGAGATTGAAACGATTAACTCTCTGGTCTACACCCTGTTCTGTTTTCACGGTGAAACACGCCCTGGGTCACCGGTGACCCGAAAGTTCCATCCTTTAAAGAATTGAGATGAAAATAATAGTAATGAAATTCAATCGCCAAAATGTTTATAGCAAGAGTATGCAGGTATTAATACGATATCTACAATTGGTTAAAGTTATTTAACGAAAAAGTCGGAAATCCGTGAAGCAAGGTGAAAGTGCCCCTTTTGCTATTAGAGTACCGTCACATTACTGGTGACCCAAGTATCGAGAATTAAATCTATTATTGGGTTATTGGTGCAACTACAAAAATATATGCCACTGACGGTTTCCGTCGAAAAAAACTTCAAACTTTAACAATTTGGTTGAACGATCAGCTGGATATCGTAATTGCCCTTTGAATTGTTTTTTCCGACTTCGAGTATCGCTTCACTCGTGATTTTACTGTATTCCTTCTTTTTTACAACTCGTTGCGACGCGAGCCAGCTCGTTAGGGTAAAATGTTTTTTTTTGGCGCGCGGCCAAATCAGCGCAACCCGAAAAGTTTCTCGTGCACGAGAGTATCAATGTTCGGTGGAACGTTTCGATATAACGAGACTCCTCTGGAATATAGCGAATTGCAGTTATACCTCGGGCACACCGACGTTACTGCTGGAGAAGAACTCTTCCAGAAGTATGTTTCGGGAGTGATCATCGTACTCGGTGTTACTCCTGTCCGCCGTACCGAGCAGATATTTCTCGGGTGTGAGGAAAAGTTGAGTCTTGTCCGGTCTCTCCACGAAGAGCAATTTGTTCTTCGAGTCTCTCGTCCACAGGAGAAGGTTCTCAACCAAAAGTTCGTGGTCCTCGTATACCCTTTCTGCGAAAAATAAGACATAATGTTTTTCGAAAAATCGAAAATAACCGAGTTATTCAGGATTCCCCCTTAATTTCTAAACGGCAGTTAACGCAAGGGCGAAATCTGAGCCTCATTTCGTATTCATGCTTCCAGTGATGCTCTCTCGCCACCAAAAGTCAGAGTGAAAAAATTACTTTCGGCACTTTTTGCAATTCCAATCTTTTTTTTTTGTTTAATGCGAGGTGCTCGTTCATAAAGTTGGAAAATGCTATTTTTTTTACGTGTTTAAAATCCTCAAAGTGTTTAGAACACGTGAGTGAAAGATTATTTTCATGTGTAAAGTATTTTCGAATTTTGAAAACGGCATTTTGCAGCATAATTGAAACGAAATTTAATTTGCGGGGCCATAAGGATGCGATTTTTTCTCACGAATTGTTGTAGGACTATCTTTTCCGTTCGTTGAAGTAGAAAAATGGTCAAAAAATTTGGATTTTTTAAACGGCTACCATTTTGTTATTCAGGGGTTTTACAGAAAACAAAAAAAAAACGAAAAGGCCTGCCAAACTTAGTTTAGTTTAATGACTTTTAAACCGTTTTTTATTCTGATGAACTGGTAAGTCTGTGACGATCCAAAGAAGCTCACACCAAGAAGCACGCATTAGATATGCACGTGAGATGAAGAACACTCGGTTCGCGATTGACATTGAAAAATTGAATTGTCGGTGGGTGGGAGTTGACAAATAGCAACGATGCACCTTTATCGAAGCGAGACATGGTTTTTTCAGCTGGAGCAACATCGTGTTTTTGTTGTTTCATACCAACCGGTAGTCGGTGCGGCGTATGCTCGATAAATTCAATATTTTTCTCGGGTCTGTAAAATACTTACCCATAAATAGATCGGGTAGATGCTCGACGACCGCCCACTTAGGATCCATTGCAACGTGATTTTTGTCGGCTAGCAGTCGGCACACGTGGGCAACGCTCATACCCTCGTCGACGAGGAGACTCTTACCGCTGCCGTCCAGTGTGAAAGCTTTGATGAAGAGCTTTTGGACACTGGCCTCGCGCATTTTTTCCAGAGCGAGACGGATTTTTTCGGCTTTCGCTCTGCCGGCGGCGTCTGTGCAGAAAATATTCAAATTTTAAACGTGCATCGTCCATCTCGTGAAAGCATATTTCCTTGGCGATTGACTAGTATATTTCTGATGAAAAATAATGAAAAAAATATATTATTCATAACGAAATGTATTCATATGGCTGGACAATAGTAAAGTTTGGATGTTGATGATTTACTTTAAAAAAAAAAACAGGGTTCTGTGAGCTAGGTATGTGGTTGACTGAAAGTGCAGGTTCTATATTTCGTATCGAACGGTCAAAACGAGACAAGATTGTTAACTGACCCATCAGCTGATGCGACGATTGTGGAGGGACCGTGTGCATGGCGGTCTGAGGTGGCTTGTGTCCTGAACCACTGCTACTTGCTGAGCTCTCACTTGACAGCATCGACACCGTGTCCGAAAAGGCACTGTCGTTGTCCGGACTGTCCGTTCGCATCCCTTAAACACAAACGCCATGCCAATTTCGTTTAATCGAAAAGCGTGTTAACAGTCAAATCGCAGTAATAAAAAATATCCCTTTTTCATTTAACAATGTACTTTTCATTTTTATATTTATATTTTTTTAATTAAATATTTGTATATATTTTATATTTATTTCATTTTAATTGATTGTTTAATTTTCTGTTATTCTTCTAATATTTGTATGATTATTTATTACTAACGATTCTACTTTTATTCTTTTATAAAAAAAAAAAATAAAAGAGAGTTTCTGCTTGAGTGTAAAGGGCTAATAATGGCTTTCGGACATGTTGATGAAGAAAACTCATAGGGCGTCTTTGTAGCTTTGCATTGAACAATATCTGAATCAAACGGGTTTCCATTTGCATCTTTTCGAAACAATAAACATTTTATGTCGTTGTAACGAAAGGAAGAACGGTAAAAAAAAATGGAGAGTCTTTTACTAAAGCGTATGGTACAGATTTGAATGTATTGAATCGAAATTTTCGCCGACTCACCACCATCGTTTTTTCCAATATCCGTGCTATCGCCGGCATTGATTCTCGCACTATTGGGCCTTCCGGTTCTCTGCGAGTCCGGCGCTTGTCCCGTCGAGGCCATATCGCCGTCGCAGCGTCTTTCAAGAGCGCAGAGCTCACCGAGTATTGCATCGAGATCGACATCCTGTGAATCTGCAATCATTGCGGGCAGAAAAAAATTACGTCAGTAAAAGAATATCCATTTGACCTCACGAATTTTTTAAATACAGTTTGCTTATAGGCATTCACATTTTTTTTGTCAAACCGAGCAATCATGCTCTGTAAAATTAATAGACACAAGGGTTAGTTGTTTTCTTTAACGCAAAAAATATTTAATGTTTGAGAAACTTTTCTCAAACAATTTCAGTTATTTCTTTCGCACTCATATGTCCGGTGGTACAACTTCTACTTGGCCTCAATTGTAATATCCCTTTAACAGTGTTAATACAATGACATTCGAGTGGCAAAGCCTCAAAAATCCTTTAAAAAAAATCTATCAAACCCAAAATGGTAAGAGAATGTGAAATATTTTATTATCAAATCTGTTCCATGGATATTCTTTTCGATGTAGAGAAATGTAGATATATGTTTTATTGTCGTTCGAATTGATTGAGCCAATTGAAAAAAGAGGCAAATATTGGAATTCTTTTCGGGGGGATTAAGTGCAAAAGTTTGGATTGAATCATATTCGACGATCCTGAATCGTCTACGCTTGAATCGCCAAAGAACTCATTGGCTTTTTGCCATATACCGCTGCCCGTCTGTTTTCTTCGAGACTAAAACCAGTTTTAGGCTAATTGCCTGGACATTTCTGCCCCGTGCGTCCGGTAGGCTGAAAGCGGCGGTCGGTTGAGGGGTGGGGGGCAAGGATGATGTTGCTCCGGAGATTGTCGAGCTCTTCGTCAAGCGCACCGAGAGCGAGAGCCTCCGTTCGCAATGTCCAGCAGCTCACCGGACACGAAGCGGATAACGATCCACTCAACGCGATATATATCTGGCAAGCCGGTAACCGAGCTCGCACAACTCTCCTTCTCGATGTGTTCTCGATACCCTTGTACGATCCGACGGTTCTGATCGGTCTAGCTGAGTGAATCTTCGAGATAACTTGAGACCAGTACAGCGCGAAGCGCGACCTAAGAATGTGCCTATTTTTTGAGTTGCCGCTATCAAAAATGAGGATCTTTGGGGTCTTTAAATGGATCTCCAAAACACGTCAAATTGTACACACGATTGCCAAAATTTGAAAGTCTACTTTTTTCATACATTTTTTTATAAATATTTTGATAATAAGAAGTTATTGTTAACGTATTCTTTAAAAAAATGTGTGAAGAAATGGACTTCTACATTTCGTAATAATTATTGATGTACTTTGATAATTATTTCAATGAATAATGATTTTGTTTAATTTAGTATGATTGAATAATTATTCATGTAGTTATCTTGTAATTTTATTTTCACCATTGCATATTGAGCGAAAACAGTTCGTTTCGAGTTCATTTTTTACAACGTTTTTTTTTTTTATAAATAAGTTAACTATTATTCAATATATCTTTATTATTCCAGATTTAGCTCTCAATCATTGTTTTCGTTTCTAAGCTAATTTAATAATTATGTAATTATTTCGTTTTTATTATGCCAGCTTCGGCTTCGTTTGAGTGTCGATTTAGTGGGAGAGAGGCAAGACAAGAATATTATGGAAATCAAGGAAAAGTATTCTAGCAGCTTGAAGTTACACCGATTCGCGTGGGAGATGTAAACAATTGAAAATGAAAAATCATAGTTCAAAATGTATAAACAATAATTTATCCTAGTTATTATGTTTATTATTCAAAGTGAAAAAGGGAATTCTTCGTTACGAGAAACTCTTTATCGTGAATACCGTGTAAAGTCTCCAAACATTTCGTCGAGGGATTCGTGGATCAATAGTTGTATCGTGCCCTGCGTTTTATCAACAACCTTCCATTTTGCATCTCATTAAGTCGCACCCTCTGTGAATTAATCCGCAGTTTAGCCCAAAAGCTGGACGTTCGAACATCGTGTGCACAGTTCCTGCAAAGCGCGCGAGGCAAATATTCTTTTTTCTTTTATTATGAAAATAAGCACCCGCCCGTGCTCTTCCGCTGATGCGTTTGCACGATATTAATTGTTATCACGAACAGAGAGACTCTGGAAGTCCTCTTTACAAGGGACGTGTTGGATAATCGGGGTTAGGCCTCTCTCGTACTCTAATCAACGAAATTAACTTTGTAACTGTTACGGCAGAACAGAATCCCAAGCACTCGTAATCGGAACACACGGTGTACGTGTAGATAATCCACGTAAGCGAAGATTTGCTTGCAGGAAAAAACACTTGCGATTTCTGGTGCCTTTGCTCGGTTATATGGCTCCAGAAATTTCTAATGGAACTGGCTCGGGTAAATGTAGATTTTAAAGACCTATTTTTAAACCATATATTTATCCAAAATTATCCAAAACATCCATAATTATCCAAAATCTGTATTTCCATATTTTTTTTGGGAATGATTGATTAATAGTTTTAAGAAATGTTGCCTCGATTTCCATAGCTCAAATTCAGCAAGAAAATTCAGGAACATGAAAAATAAGGAAATTTGGGGAATGGAGAAAAGGAAAATTGAAGTCTTTGAAAAAAAGAAAACTTCCAATGAGTAAAGCTGGTAAGGAATTAACGTTTTCAATGATTCATCGAAATAAGAAACCGGTAATGAAGTACTTACCTAGGCTGGGGATTGCTAATTGTAACGGCAAAGTTTAGTTCGCTGTATAATTAAGGAGAGAGCAAGGACACAGGATTTATATATATACATACATATATATATATATATGGTTTTATCTTCGTTGCTTCCCAGGCACGAATGTCAAGTAACACGAGAGCACTCGTGAAATGAGCGAGAGCGTAGAGGCGTTAAATTCTTACGAGTCGGACACCGTGGACGGTGCTTCGTTTCTTGGGCATTAGGATTTATACAGTGTAGGCTGGAATAGCTGTAACGCTACGTGTACGTAAAAATATATCGTCGTCATACGTATAGATACGTATCATAGAGTTATCTGCACTCTATTTCAAAGAGCACGTGCAAGTCGCGTAATACTTTTTGAATGGCACTCGTGAACGTGTTTCTTTAGCAAAATTCGCACAAACTGGAGATATTTGAGTGTGTTATAGCGTTTGCGAACAGAAAAAACAATTACAGTACACGTGTCAGATACATGCTCGGATCCCATGAATTATTCTACGCAAGAGCTGGCGATCTAATACCGCAGAGAAATATTTGCGAAATCATTTGGATCGATCATTTGATCTGAAACTTGTCTGGAAATATGTGACGGTGGGTGTCAACATTTTTCAAAGTTTTTATAAAAACGTTGAAACTAGAGAAAACAATCGAAACATGTAAATCCTGAAGTCTGAAATATTATTCATATTATAATATTTATATTTTTTATAAATATTACGGTATCGAAAAGAATAAAAATGTAAAAATTTCCAAAATGTTTTTATGTTTTTATAAAAATCTGTACAAAACTTGAATGTAAATATATTTTCAATATTCCAAGGTTTTCAGGGGTTCAGCAAATATCTAATCCAATCCATAAAATAGATATCCCTGTAATATGATAGTAATTTAAATAATGAACTAATATTTCGATAATATTGTGATATTAAACAAATATAATATAATCGAACTGCAAATGTTGAAATATAATATAACGTATCAAGGTTTCACAGGTTTTTATATTTACCGTGATAACTCGTGAGCCCTATCTCGAAAAGAAATGGAATTACGTTCAGCAATCTTTTTCTTGCGAATCATTTCGACGAATTTCCAAAAAAGAATAACATTTAAGATTTTCATAAATACTGTACATAGTTTTCGCTCTTGACCATGTTTTTCAGAAATGATGAAGTCATCATTACCATTGGAGGCCAGCTGAACTGGCGGTTTCCCGCCTTAATTACCAAGTCCCATAAAATCCAAAATTAAAGGCAATTTTGAAATGAACACGCCTCTAGGCTTTTCGAAGAGATCTTAGTGGTTTCCAGTGGACATTACTGAATTGAAGCGTATACGCCGATACATAGAAATATTTCTTCGAAGTCAATTTTTACGAGCTCGAATTTTTACGAGCTGCATTTTCCTGAGTTTTTGTGTCAATTGTGGATTTGGAGTATGGAAAAATATGTAACGACTCGAGGTTCTCTTCGTGCAAACGCGATGACGGTTCGCGGCTGGAATGTGAGATAACTCGAGAGAATTGTCAGCGGTGACGTGTATATGTGTGTCGGGGCGACTTGTCACAGGCACGTCAATTATTGTCGCGTTTCCTCGAGTGAAATTGGTGCTACTTACTACATTAGGCGAGTAACGAGTTTGGGCTGCGATCACGAGACGAAAAGTAGGGTAATTTGCGATATTGATATTTCTCTTAAAATGATTCCTTGAAAAGTTGTCTTTCGTAACGACGGCGTATTCCAATTTAATGTTGTACGTGATTTGTTCAAACAGAAAGTGGGATAAACGTGATTTTAAAAAGTCATTAACACGAATATATCTTGAATAAACATAAATCATAATAACGAGATGAATTTTCATTTCATGGTAACATTTCGAAAAAATATTCTGCTGCTTGAACTTCATTTTGAAGTGATCAATTAATGAAATGGTAAACAAAACAATAGGATCCGAACTTTTAATACGGTTAGAATAGATAAGAGACCCAATTATTGGAATTTTATTACGGATGACTGTAAATATACATGGGGCAAAGTATCAATAATTGGAGGAGTATTAAATTAATTTTACTGTATTCCAATTCGTTAAAAATTATAACTTTTCTTTAGTTCAAAGTTTCTTCTTTGCGAAAACTTATCCTCGAGTTATCTTCTTTTTTATTTTTTTATATCAACGTTTCTCAGACATCCCACCAAAAAATTGAAATTTCAGGTATCAAATCTCCTCCTATGCACTCCTAGTCTACAAGTCATGTCGGCTTTCGAAAATTCTGGAATGTTTTCGGATCCCTGAAAGTTCTGAAACTTCGTGTATACTCCAGAGAACAAAGACGGTTGCTAACCGTTTTTGTTCGCTCGTATCACGGATCAATGGCGGTCCTCCCGTACAATCCAAGCGTCTACTCGTTTGACCAAACAATGCCACTTTTTTGTAAATTTTCAAGAGACGAAACGATTTTTCTTTCAACGTTTATTCAAACTTCGAACCATTGGTTCTCGATGATCGCGGAAGCTCGTGTAAAAAATAAACTAAAAAAAAAAAACACGAGGAACAAACAACTGTAGAAAAGGAGAGAAATTGCTATGCAGAAAGGTGGCTGGTACAATGAAACGCTGACCGTTATTCGAATGACAGTTTTTCGAGTGGGGAGGGTAATACCAGGATCGGTTTCAATGAAAAGTGAAGATGTACGTAAGAAAGAGAATGGACATGGCGTCCGACGCGATTCGTATTCTTCCGGCGTTTCTCGAAGTTGTCGTTGTCTCCGAATGTGACATATCAGCAGAATAGACACCTCGTGTGAGTCACACTGTAGAAATTGCCGAGGCGTTACACGCGTTCGAAACAAAAAGAAAAAAAGATAAGAGAGAGAAAGAATAGTCCCCTTTCTACGTCGCATGTACAACACGACGCCAAAGAGTCGACGCCACATGGACGCGTGCGATAAGAGGAATATAAGTAGAATAAGAAAGGAACGAAGCAGACTGGATCTCTGCGCGTGTCGCGCGTACGAGTTCTTCGCTACGTGTGCAGTTCGAGGGAGATAAAAGATTACACCGAGGCGGCACAATCAGCTCCTACAGAGGGACACACAAGCTTCCGTCACGTGGGCTCCTGTGTACAAATAAATACGTGCGTGTAGTGTGTGCAGTGGAGTTTCGTTATGAAATCGTAGTGCTTACGGGAGGAGGATGAAAGACCCCGAATAATAAGTTCGGGTCATCGATCTTCAATCGGAAAGTAATGAAGCTTTTTCTCACTCGTTAGAAACGCTCCTTTTTATTTCAATCTTACGTCGAAACCGAAAAGAGAGCGTGAAAGTCAAGCTGCGAAGGGATTTTTCGCTGGCTCATCCAGGGTTCTATGAAAATATAAATGTAAGGAAAACTCCAGCCAAGAGATGCGGTTCGACGGTTTTTAATTTCCGCTGTGATGTACCTATACTTGGTGAAATCTCAGTTGTCAAAGGTGTAATGTTTTATCAACATCGCGGCTGGTCAATTTTCTTTTTTAGATATTCTAGAAAAAAAAACTTTTTTCTCCTGCTACTCGTAGACTGAAATACGCGATGAATGAATGAGTGTGGTGCATTTTTATTACCTGCTTTTCGCGAGAAACTTGGGAAACGCGGTCGCCAAAGTATTTTCAAAGCTTTCATGAAATTTTCATGGATTTTGTGGTTTCAGGAAGAATGCCCAATTTTCGTAAGATTTCTCTATTAAATTGAGAACAATCGTGGAGTTTTGGAGAGCGCGACGTTGATGAGAATACTGATAAGAGAAAATCGTAAAGAGTTTTATAATACCTCTTCGAGAGTAATAGCCGAGAATACTTTCGTTGCTGCAGAAGTGGCCGAGCATATTTTCGCGAGAGTTCGCGTTTCGCTTCGCGAGAGAGTTCCAGATTTATGTGTACGTGTATAAGACATGTAGATACACACTTTTTAAAAATTATTTTTTACGTATCCATTTTTTTTGCCGAGAACGCAGTGTTGAACGCGATTGTAACGCGAGACCTGCCGCCATCAGCGGATTTGAGAATAAAGAAAAAAGAAATAATTTTTAACACTTCTCAGACGCCAAGAGAATCCGTTCGTGGAACTTTTTCGTTCAAAGTTTCCTGCTTTTTCTCTCACCGCAATAACACCGAGCACTTTGGAAGATATACTCGCGAGGAATTCACGATTGCACTGCGAGTTTTCCGGCACGCGCACTCCGCCAGATAGCACTATCGAGCACCCGAAATGTCATCGTTCCAAATGCCAACCCAAACAATTTCAAACACGATGAAAACAACGAGAACGCGGGACCGCAATCTTTTCTCTGAATTTCCAAAAAGTACTCTCACTGTTTCACTTCCAAATTCGAACGAATGGCCTTGTTCGTTCGATGTGTCAAATACGGTTCGGTGTGTTCGTAAACGGATGTTCAGTCAGCCAACGTCGATGACGATTCATCGATGTAACAACTCCGGTTACGATCCAATCTCGGAAAATTTTCTTCTTCGATCAACGAAGTATTCCGGAATTCGACAACAATAAAAAAAAGGAAGTTTGCTAAAACACGAAGGTCCGAAGAGGTAAACGAACAGGTAAAAGATGGAAAGACGGGCGATGCTCGCGGCGCGTGCGACCGAGCTTGACTAAAGGCCTTAAAGGTAAGCGCAGCATATAGTACAGTCGTCTCGCGGGTTTCTCTCGTGTCTCGATTATTCTCAAGCTTCTCTCCCTCACTCCTCGCGCGTTTGCCATGCTTCGTGCATGTATATAGACACCATACAGGTTAGTCAGTGAGCAACAGCCTGTAGCAGTAAAGCGTAAAGCCTTCTTCATAAAACAATCACAAATATATATATATATATATATATATATATATATATTGTTACATCTATCTATATCGATAAGACGAACCTCGACTTTCCCAAGTAAAAAATAAAAAATCCGTCTTGTATTATAAAGCTGAAGTTGGAATGTTCAGAATGCTACAAAAATCCATTTGATTTTTTTATTTTCATCGTTATCCAAGATTATAGAGAGCAGGCTGTAATTTTAAATAAATAATGATTCTATAAAACTTTTCCGTAATAACGGTGAGGAGGTAGTAATTAAAAAAATAAAAATATAAAGAAGATATTTAAAAAATGTTGTTTGGGTTTCGCAAATTTCAACGTCGTTTCATGGTACTGAATAATTCGGTGATCGTCGCTCACTACAGCCCAATTCTTTGCTAATAAAGTCTAGTCCCACAAACTTACAACTGATGACTCAGTGACATCGATTGTTTGCTGGAATTCAGCGAAAATGATTTTCCAATTTCCCAATTATCTTTTGGCTAGATTTGAGCCATGAAATCTTCACGACGATTTTTTCAGGATTTTTATTTCCGGTCTGCAATTTGCCTAGTAGGGTTTGGGATAAGAATGAGAATTCGAAAAGAATTTTTGTTTCGAAATGATAGGTACAACCCCAAATGACTTACTATCAATCAATATTGCAAGGACCATATTCGCTAACGATTGTATCATCAAAAACATTTAGTTTTTTAGTTTCCAATGTTTCACGTCAGACGAATGTGACGTATGTATGTGACGAAACAAAAATGAACGCCCTCTCGGATGACCGAGATTCGTTCTTTGTTTGGCTGAATCAAATGAGCGACGTCTGTTGCAGTTGTGAACGACGTCTTAGATAGCGCGAGTGCTGCTACAGCGGTATGCCTGCGAAGTATTTGCGGTTTGCATTCGTGAAATACATCTATATAGATATCTTGAAGAGCACCTACATATAGATCGAGCTGTGTGTGGTAAAAGGCCACGAGGGATACAGGGGCTGATTAGGCTTTAGGTCGTTCTACCCCGTTGCTCATCGATACACAATACACAGCGCGATAGGTATTACTCGTGAATGCACCCAGCGCGCTCGTCTCGCGGCGTTCATTGCGTGCGTCCGATAAACCCTCTGTGGCCATGGCTAAAATGTTAAGTAATGTCCGACGCGTACGCCGCATGCGTTTCTCATTGTACGACACCGCGTCCAGTTCTAAGTGTCGGTGTTCCTTTGATTGGGCTTGTTTGGCTTAATTCAAACGAGACACAACGAAATCAAACAAACCCAAACAAATAAACGGCAACGTTCAGAACTTAAACAAAGAAACGCTGACCTTCCGAATCCAAACGAACCCAAACGAGTCAACGCGGACGTTCAGTACCCAAACAAACTTAATTGAACGAACAGCAATGTTCATCCAATTTTCATTCAATGTCAATTGAATGAACCCAAACAAGTCCAATCAAAGGAACATCGACACTTCAAACTTGAACAAATCCAAACAATCGATTCCGACCTTCAGAACCCAAATAAACCCAAACAAGTGAACGCCAACGTTCGAAACCCAAACAAGAGAACACTGACGTCTAGAACACGAGCCAACTCGATAAAATAAAAGATAACATTCAGATATCAAGCAAACCCAAACAAATAAACGTTGAGGTCCAAAACGGATATTACTTTCAGTTACAAAACTTTGGTTATATCTCTCTCCCACTGGTGTGTCATGGGTACCATAAACTTCGTCTAAGTGTTGTTTCAAAGCCTTTTGATTTTGACCATTTAAGGGCTATAGAATCATCGTCGATATTCAATAAAACGAGACACCGTTTTTAAATTCACACGATGAAGGTTGTGACCCTTCATAATTCAAAATCAGACTAGCATGATTTCGGACACCTTCAGCCAGTCGCCTATTGCGCGAGTTCAACGAGCGTGGAAAACTGTTTTCAATCTAAAATCGAATCGGCATCGAATTGATAGCGCAAATGGAAATGATCAATTGTGCACATTGTGCTGAACTGAATTCGCTGATGTCGTTGCGGGAGTTCGTTCACCAAGCTGAAAGTGCGGATTGCACGAATTCATCGAACGTTTGACGTCACGACGTTGTCTGTGACCCCAATCGATCATCGGGAGTTTCCATCGCCGACATCATAATACACGGATGTCTCGCGATTCAAGACAAACCGATAGAGAGGGAAAGTTTGCCTCGTTACACGATTATTTTCGTACGATTAAGCGGCAAACGAACGATATAGCCAGGGTAATGCGTTGCGTCATGTAGACGCAACGCAAAAGAAGATGTGTCGGATCATCGAACTCGTTTACGCTTCAATTTCTCTTCGCGACATGGATACTTGTGAATACTGTGCGGGCCTACGTTGTTAATAATAAATACGTCGATAACTTATCGGAGAATTGAAACAAAATGAAAAAAAAAACAAGAAAAAATTAAACGGAAATCGCAACGATGAACGGTCAATGTTCGTGGAATATCGCGTCGACTGTATAATTGTAACGAGACAGATTAAAAAAAAAAGAGCTAAATTCCAATCCTCGTCTTGCATCCTCTCTCGTGCATTTCTCGTTCAATTGGATACCAGAGAACTCGGCCTCGTTCATTGCAACTTGACGTTGAGCATGAAGCTCGAGGAGAAAGAGAAAAGAAACGAATGTAGCAGTGACCAGAAGATCGAGAAGCTGCGATACCGATCCTTCAACGCCCCTTTCTAACCATCCCTTTCTCAACAGAACTCGCGTGTTTCTTAAACCCCCCTACCCCCTGGTTCTCTCTTGATCTGCTCTGCCTTTTTTATATCATTTAACAAGTGCTCTCTGCCGCGCTTTAATTAACTTATGAAGGGCTTTTTGTACCACGCAAATATGCGTTGGGATCTTGAGAGTTACGTGTTAGCAATTACATGCCTAGGATAAGGCACGTCTTGTTTTTTAAACGTAATCATAATCACCTTTCACGAGAGGCTCGGTAACGAGTGCCTTTGTCTCTAAACGATGGCAAGTTTATTAATTGATTTTTAATTTCTTTACATTCTTTAATTTAATTGTTATTTAAATTTAATAACTTACTTATAATGCTTCAATATTAAGTATTGATAACGATTTATGATTATTATCGATTAGTTTATTAATCGACGTATAATCGCTTTTCTCTTTTTATTGCGCTTAAGTAAAAAACAACCGAGTGAAATTAATTCTGCGAACAAAAGACTGGCGAGCAAACGTCATTAATATTTTTTGTTAAATTGATTGCTTTACTGCATTCTCTGGCATTTTAATAACGAGCAACGAAAATTATTCGTCGTACAAAATGGTCAATAAACTTCAGTATTTTGGTTTCATTTATCGAGAACTTAGATATACTTTTAGGACCATTCGGGAAGTTTAAATATTGTTTTTACTAAACAGTCAACGATCAAACGATATTAAAAGAATTATCTGCAAAGTTCTCTAATATCACAGTGCAGGTACTAATAAATTTTGCGAACACTTCGAGGGTGCGGTGTTGAATATCATTAAGAGGGCTTATGTAATGGTAAAGAGAATCTTATAATCGTGGAAAAAAGTAATAAAAATGTCAATAGCCACGCGGTACAAAACCCAGATTGGCAATTATGATGGGGCTTCAAAGCTTTAAAAAACTAGCATGAGCAGGCTCGTCAGATCGATCTATATATATGTTTCCGTGCACAGTGTTATCCTAGTTGACAAGATACGCAGAGATTTCCTGGATTACGTTAACGACTTCGATAAGAGTCTTGTGCTCGTTTGGGCTATTTACCATCTTTCGTCCTTCCTCCTTCCGTTCCATTTGATCCTTCAACCACGTAATTTCGTATCGAAGAAAAGGGTCCCAGAGGTAGGCAAATTGGCTTCGCCTTCATCCATTTTACCCTCGTCAGCATGGACATGTGTCTACAATTACGTCCCCAACCAAGGAAAAAAAATGCACTAAGTGAAATTCTTTTTGAAATTGCATTCAGTTTCTACATTTATTCTGAGGTCCCTTAAGGGATTAGGCCCTTGTAAATTTTATTGTAAAAATAAAGAAAACCCTTCACTGTTCCATGCTACTCCAATTAAAGAGGAAGGTCCAACGTATGACGCAGCAATCGCAGATTAAAGGTTAGGTTCAAAGTTACAGGCTAGTAACACTTTAATTGAAGCCTAGAATTGGAATCATAGGCTAATAAAACTTGAAACGATTTTTTTTCTAAATCAGGTTTTCTTTAATGATGTATGCCTCTTCTCGACATTTAATGCACGAATTTACTTGAAATTCAGCAGCATTTATGGGGGGGTAACAGTGGTTTAAGCGTGACGGACATTTCTCTTCTTGACATTTCCTTTTTTTCCTCACTGAAAATGATAATGCTATTTTTTTTCGAAAAATCGTTAAAAAATGGAAAATTAGGATTTGTATTACGTATTTTAAGAAAAAACACTTTTTTTTGTTATTCTTATACCTACTTGAATATTTAATGTTTTTGAGTCAAGTTTGGCACACGGTTTAATAAATGTACAAATAAATTTATCTCTAAACACGATTTTTCGATAACTTGATATGTAACTTCGAAATAAACTTTTTTAAATGGTACTGATTTCCAGGCATTCAAAGTACATCTAACTTTTCAATAAATTATAATATTGCCGTTTAGTTGGTCTTAAGCCTCGTCAAGCTGAATTGCTTTGGAAATACGTGTAGCGGGTAATTCGAAGGGTTGATAACTCGAGGCTACATTCTTGGTCATCCATGGAAAAGTGCACCGTGATTATCTACTATGCGGTATAAAAAAAAATCTATTATCGACCTATCAAACTCTCGGCCGTCTCTCTTTTTTCTTAAGCAAAGAAGATTACTCGTACAGACTGATGATCATCGGTAGGTGGGGAGTAATTGTCTTCGTTTTCCGGGCAAAAACCCCCTCGCACGATAAAACGTCCGTAAGACGGAAATAGCTTACGTGCAGGTGAGTCTGCATATATATATCGTGGCGAGTACCTTTATCTCGTACACCCACTGCAATACCCGAGTGCACGACACACCCGATTGGGTAGTTAACGCCAGAGGGGTTACCGCTCGTCTATAATCGTGAAAAGTGCTGGCACACGATTTGCCACTGTGCCTATGCAAAACAAGACTCAAACTCTGGCACTGTAAGACAACTTTGATATTCAAACTAATTTTTTTTCGCCTCAAAGAATACTCATTTTTTATTTTGATTTTTGTTTTTACGTTTCTTTTTTCATTTCGTAGTGCAAATTTTTTTAAATTTCAATTGCTATTTTCGTTACATAATTATATTTTCATTATTCTCCTTCCAATGATATTGGATTTTTAGCTCGATTTTTTTTCGACTTGACAATCTGAATTTGATAATAGTAGCTTTAACGTCACCTGAAAGATACTTGATACGATTTCTAATTTTGGAAAAATGGTGGAAACATTGTGGACTATGCCGTGATCAATTAAGAATTGGCAAATTGTCAATTCAGTCTAGCATAGCTCATACACAGACACATGCACGCAGGCAGACGTAGGATTGAATTTATAGCAACGTGGGTGGTCGAGCATGAACCATTCGGTTTTCACCGTCTCTAGACACGCGTCCGCTCGTTCCGCATATTATATACGCGAGCAAAATAAAATAGCAACGTCGTAGCAAAGAGATATCGGAGTGGCGTTGGTGCTCCGTACAGCCTTTTCCCCGGACTGTGATCACTGAATCTGCGCGTCTTCCGAGCGCAGGTAGACGCGTAATAAAGTGAAGCAGAAACACCGATGCGGCTAGTTAACGCAGCATGACCGACGCCAATCAAAGTACGCAGACCAAGCGAACCCAAACAATACATACACACTATTCGTGTACAAGCTGATACGAAGACTATCGCTTCGATCCTAAAAGTTAGATGATTAATTGAATGGTTTTTGCGTTTTTTTAAATACTGTGCTTTTTTTGTGCGAATAGCGTTGGAAAGCCTCAGTGGTTTAGGACGTAAACACTGCATACCTTGATGTAACGTGACATGAAAGATCGTAAAATTTAATGAAAAATCATTTACAAGTGAATGCAAAATATGACTGTATCGTGTTTTGTAAGTTCGACATACACTCAGTAAGAACATTTATCTTTATGTGGCCGAAGATTTTACGTGAAAGTGACGAACAATTTTTTTCAGTTCATTGGTAAATGAAAGAAAGACTTGTTTTGTGAATAAAATGCAGACAACATTAAGGGAATTATCGAATAACTGATGAATAATGAGTTATAGATAAAGTATAAATAAAAAATAATCAAGAATAATGATAATTTATAAAAAAATTATTGATAATAGTGAAAAATAAAATAACCATCGAATAAATATTGAATGATCAATAAATAATTATGTCGACGATAATAGCCAAAAAATTTTTTTTATTTCGTTCGATTCATTTTTATGAAATAAGGAAACGGTTATTTAAATATTAATTACATTAAATTATAATTAAGATTAAATAAATTAAAGTAAAATATATTACGTGGATTAAAATTAAATACACGAGTGTCTTTCTGCCTTTTAGCACCGGGTATTTATTTTGAGTCGCCCTGTAGATGTGCATCGAAACAGGCATAGGTAACACGAGGCGCATAAAGTGTGCAGCGTGCGTGCGTCTCACGCTTCGTTTCGGATCCGTTTAATAGAAAATTTTCAAGATCGCGGAGCACGCTATGAAATCGCGTGAGATAACGAAAGAAATTTGAAAACGAAGATCCGCGATTTTTTTTAGTATTCAATGAATGCGCATTTCGAAGTTCTTTGAAGGTAACCGGCATTTCCCTCTCACCTCCGTCTCTTCGTCGTTTGCGTTTAGAGGTTCGTCGACCTCTCGCGCTCTCGATGCCACACCAAAATCTCCAAATATATTGTACCGAGACTGCACGAGTAACGTTGCTACACGAGTAACAGGCTTGTGTGTGTCGTTGTCGTTGCATGACTCGTCGCGGGCAATGTTCCAGAAAAAAATTAGTCTCGTCCCCGAAGACTCGGTTGACCGCGCTTTAAGGCTAAATCGACAAAATTCCGCAATCCAAAAATTGAATTTAATCGCGAAGCTTCAAAATTTTCGAGACCAAAAAAAATTATACGATGTTTCGGTTAGTAACGAAATTTTTTTCAAGTGTCAGCGTTAAGGGGATATCCTAATCTTGAAGTTTGGAAAATATCGATTTTTTACATTTTTATTGACATTTTATTGAAATGCAGCTGCGAAATAATTATTTAACAATAATTACTATTTTTCCTACCGCTAATATTATCAGAAATTATTATTTTTTGAGACGTTACTGAATAATTAGGTACTTTTACTAAGTAAAAAAATAATTTAACTTCGAAAAACAGAGCAAGGAATTCTTTTTTTCCAAAGGATCTTTATTGAAACACTGTTCTCTGTGGTAACTGCCATGACGAAATTCCGATCAAGAAAATTAGTTTTATTTCCGTTTCAGATAAATAAGAGCTTTGCAATAATGTGAAACGCCATTTTTTCACAGCTATGTTCAGAGGTCCTTAACTTTAACAACCCTCTTTTCACACACTTTTTTGGAAGTTTAAATTATCACGAATGAATAATTAATGTTTTGATCTCGTTGCAATAAATTTAAATCGCGCTAAATCCGATAGGAATAAAGGAGGAGATACAAATTTTCAACAGTGCATCGTTTCAGGTGTAAAAGTACGTTGACTCCTATCAAAACGACCGTTCTCTCGATAGGAGAAGAGAATTTGTATGCATAAATTTGCTCACGAGTCGAACGTTCGATCGTATTTCTCTCTGCTCGAGTGGCGCAGCGGTTATACGATAACCGACGACGATACTCCAGTTTTCCTCGACACTCGCTCGTTATACAAGCGATATCAGAATAGTGAAATAAAGAATAACATGATTATATCGTTGCGGCAAAACAATAAAAGGCATTCACGCGAGTTAAATGTGAGAACGTCAGCAATGTGATTTTTAAAAAATATCCGACTTTTCGTCTTCCGCTACTAGAGATCGAATTGTATTGCAACGTCATTCCAGACTGATAGGTACGCGAGAGGATGAAGTGGAAACTGTGCCGTGTCGCCCATCAGTAAAAGTAAAACAACAGAATATTTTTGAAAGATCAATTTTTATAAAAATTTCTGTTTAATTTTAAAAAAACGAATAAACAATATGGATTTATTATACTTTATGAACGAAAACATTGAAGGTTGACATGGAAGAACAAAAAGCGCCAGATTGTTCGTTCATTAACGGTTTTTAATAAAGGCGTAGCGGAAGTTGTATGAGACAGCTTTAATTTTTAATCTGATATTTTTCAAAGATTAATGACTTTTCATGTAAAATAATAGCATCGAGCCCTGCGCGTATGAATTCTGCGCAGCCTGATGCTCGACTTTTTTCAAAAAACTTAACCATCTCTGAGAAAACTGGATTCGAAAATTTGTGGGATTGCGATAATCCGCGTGTCTTGAAATACCTGCGCACCTGCTTGTCCCAAAAATTTGCACGAGACGAAAGTTTTTTTGATAATTCTGCAATAAAGTGTACTTATTTGAAACGTATGGTCCTTGAATTGTCCACAATGGACATTCCTTGAGTTTTGATCTCCGGTGATATAAAAAGAAACGTAATTGAAGTGTCTTCTCTTCTATACGTATTTGCCTTCTGTCTTCATAATCCGATCGTTTTTCACGGTCGTGTTAAATGAGAAAACTCGTCGCTCGATCCATCCATTTACTTAATGAGCGGCGGCACTGCAGCTAGCATTAATATAACGAAAGTGCAGCGGATCGATATACTTTACTTTCACCCGAAAGAAATTAAGGGCGAGAAAAGCTACCTGGCAAACCGCATTTTTTATTTTGCGAAAAAAAACAGTGTCACGAAAGAATCAATTGGATTTTTACCTGGAAGCATTTAAGCTGTTTTTACGTTTCGAAGTATCATGCAAAATGACAAAAATTGATGGCAAAGTGGGAACGAGAAAATATGGAATGCATAAAGGGTATGTTTGATTTGATAAGAATCCGTAAATTTCCGAAGGAATAACTAGAAGGAACTAGATGGAGTAACTAGAAAAATAAGGACTTTTCCTGATGCTGAAAGATAATATAACAAATCCAGCGTGTGTACATTTAGTGAAAGTGAAAATTGTGGATCTTTACTAAGCTGTGTAGCGTCGCAAGAAATAAACTGCTTGGCAGTGCCTCTTGATTCTCCATACAATTTATAATAATTCTTGGTGCAATGTACGATAGAAATTCATGGTCCTTATCTTGGGAATGCCTGTCGGCGGTACTTGACTTCCCGAAGAAAGATAGAGAGAGGGAGGGGACGGGGAAGAGGGAAGGAGTTCCATCAAAGTAATTCCGCAGCCTCCATTTTACGTTATATCTTTGGGTCGTAGTCCATCATGAAAGAAGAGTAAGACTAGACGTATACACACACATGTACATAACATCCTGGTAAAGTACATAGAATCTCTCTCCTCATCAACTTCCCTCCTCCGAAACGGGGTTACGTCAGAAAGTATTGTACCTCGACCTTTTTCAGCTTAGTGAACATCTTCAGCCATTTAAAACCAAGCACGTGGAATTTTGAACAAACACTTGGCTTCTCACTTCCGTGTGAAATATAGTTTGAATTTGGAGCGCTGTACAAAAATTAGTTTTACGTATCAAATTGTGCAGTTGTTTTATTTGAAGTATGATACAGGTATTTTCCGGACGTAACAAATTTGGATAGATTCTAACGATGAGTTTGATTTTCACCGCGTTGTAAACTGATTTGTTTGTTCATTGTTTAAATTTTTATTATTATTCAAATTCGTATATAGCATAATTGTTGTAATGAACCGAATGAAAATCCACATAAATGTGTGCAAGATTTTTGTAACTCAAATTTGCTCAAAAAAATTTCGAAAAATGACAAAAAGAAATATTTTCGTTGCATCCCAAATGACACAAACTTCAATGCCGTGTTATAATAAAGATCTGCTCACGTTTTGCCATTTTAATGCAGTTTACCTTGAGTTTTTATCGTCATTTGTCCATTTCAAGAATATCACTTGTCAGTTACAAACAATCGTTCCGTTCCGCTCACTCGAGTGCTTAAAACTAAATGGACTTCACGATTGGTCAGCCATGGTGGCCTTTTCAACAGGAGTGTGACATCTTCCACAGGCATTCATCCGTGGTCGTCGTCCACATGTGCCGATGGACTAGAAGCTCCAGGCTAGCTCAAGAGTCAATAGTTTATACGAATGAATGGAGATTTTATTAATGGGAATTTAAATATGCATCTTTGCTATTCGTAAACGACCCAGATTTCGTGAGTGTTCAAACATAATACTCGTACGCCTACCGAGGCGAGCTTCGCGAAGGGTTTCGTTTCTGGGCCAGTGCAAAACTGTTACGTTGAAGCGAGTGAACCGAGGTCTTGATAAGGGTTGCATATGGCTGGATAATTGATGAGGACGCGTCAGAGCGAAGTTTCAGATCGGACTAATTGACTAGAAATTCTCGTTGTAGCGACACGGTGGATGATTTTCACCATCTCGTGAAACTTTAACGTTTCAACTGAACGGAGTCAGGATAGCGAACGATAGAAAGAGAGAAATCTGGACTGCAGATAGAGATGATAGCGAACGTCGATGTTATCTCGTATTATGCTTGCACAGGGTTTTCAGCCATACCTGATCGCGAATTCATCGAGATCCTCGATCTCTCGACTGTTCTCAAAGCTTCCCACGTCGATTTGTTCCAGCATAGATATAGATATATTAACAGGAATGCTGATGCGAAACCCGAGAACATCCCGAGATCTCTTACCATTTCTCTCCTCTCTCTTTCTCTCTGCATCCATTCTTTCGTCCTCCCCCACTCGTGTCGTCACCCAAAGATTTATCGTGAGAGTTTTCGATCTCTGGGGCACGAAGTCCGCCCTCCCTCGTCTGATAAACGCAAAAGTACCGCGACATTGTTAGCAGGGAGAAAGGATTATTGTGGACAGCGAACGGTGCAACTTTGCCGAATGTGAATAGCTTCGAACGTGAACAGCAAACGATTTTGCTGCTTTCGAAGAGCCCAAAACTCTGGGAAATTGTTGCGTTTAATGGGACTCGATAAAACGAGTAAGTTGCATTTTTCCATGGCATTAAAGGTAATTTAAAAAGCTTTCGAAATTCTGAGGAAGAATACAGGCATTGCGTAACGATTTGATATTTATTATTTATTTGATCCAATAGCATCATTATTGCCTTCGTTTCTGACTTTTTCTTGCCTATACGAAATTTTATTGAATTACAATTTTTATGAAACTTTTATGAAAAAGCGACGTTTGAAACCTGAATTTGTGGTTAAAATTCTGATGTTGATGAACATTTTTTTCCAACATTCCCATTCGTATCTATCAAATATTTCCGTTAGTCTGAATTCATGAAAAAAAATTGAGCGATATGGCTCCACGACGTGTTTTTCTTCCACCTCAATTAATACGTTCCTCGCGTCTATAAATAACCGGCTGCATTATCGCGGCAAATTTTTAGAACCTTTCGAGCAGCCGCCACTTCGATGGAGAATAAATTTCGCGCAGCCCACAGAATCCTTGGTGGAGTGTATTTGTGAAAAGAAACGAGGCCAGTGCGAGTTCAACAAATCGCGGGTTCTCATCGTGTGTCCGGTGAAAGAAGAAGGGAAAATGCCGCCGGCGCGAATACGATACGCGATACCACTAAACCTTTATACACACGTGTGTGTACGTGTCTCTGCACGAATATGGGGCTTTCTACGTTGACTAGGATTATTTCCGGTGGAGGGATTCTTTTCGAAACGTCGAATTCTCTTTTAGATAGGTATTACTGGATGAGCCATTAAAAAGTTTGTCCAAAATGGGGGAACGGTGAATTTACATGATCTGGTCGTACGTGTTTTGCCTTACGAATAGCTGATTAAATCATGAATTAGTATACGCAGAAATATTAATTTTCTGCGTGTAAAAATTCAATATTTTTAGAACTTGCATCGATTTGTTCCCCAATGAGCAACCGAGTTAAATTCATATGTTTATAACTAATGAATTACTTGCTAAAAAAAATGCTGAAAGATTTCATGTACCTATTATTATCCTATCAAGAACTATAATTTCTTAAATACTGAAGAATTTTCGGGATTTTTTAATGCCGATCCAACAATACCTGAAAACTTCAAATTTCCCCACAAGGATGGAAAACTTCTAGCTGGGAGAATCATTTTTTTTTGTCGTGTCAATTGAACTGCATTTCATGGGTCGATCGTCAGGACTCTTGCGAGTAATCATCCTGGCTACAAAACTGAAACATTGCCCTGTAGAAGCCTCACAATGCACATTGAACTCGTTATCTTCATTGGTACACCTAAGTGTACTAAGTACAGAACGGACGTCGAGGGCGAAGGGAGTATTTATCGTGAAAGTACTTGCCACACATGGCAGCAGATTAATATCGAAGGTTCCTCGTTGTCTTCGTTGCTCGAATCGCCCCCGCATAAATTCACTGATACGACGTGAAAGCCGAAGCATTCTTACGCGGCGAGGCAAAGAGAGAAAGAGCTCGGCGAAGTCTAACCGAAGGTAACTATACTTCGAAGATTCGAGATAAGAAGCTCGCGAGTGCACAATCGCGGCTCTCTCGTTCCGTGCTACCCTCGGGCCAATCGCGAAATATAGACACGCTTTTTACCTCGTGAAGTTTAGATCGAGGGAGTCCACGATGGAATGGAAAGTGGAGACTGCGAGGTTGTACAATATGAAAGTGGCCAGGAAAAAAAAAGAAAAAAAAAAGAAAGAAATTAACATTGGCAACATCAGTATTGTCGAACGTGTCTGGATCTCCAACTTCGTTGTTTCGAAATAAAAGCACGATTGAATACGTGTACGATAGCCACGATGGAATCACCGGGTTTTCCCGATTAAAAATTAAAACTCCATCGAGTGGCCAGTGGTTTTATAAGAAAAATAATAAACTTCAGCCAACTGGATCTTTGATGGAAATTCGTGATCAATGTGGACGCGTTTTATGGATAAATCTTGTCAGCTTTGGATAAAAAAAAAGTAAATGGAAGGAGAGGTCCAAAACTTTTTATACCCACGTCCCTTGTACAAAGAAATGGCTGACATAATGAAATCCCGAAATACTGCGACGTTTCCCTTCCCAGCGAAGACCTATCTCGTGTAGTATAGCTTGATGGAACGCGGCCTGACAAGCCTGCTCGTTTTTTTCACGGGATCTGGGACGCAAATATGCGATTTGTCAAGAGGGAGAGGGACAGAAAGGGGGAAAAAAGAATTGGCTGACTGATCCACGGAAATCGGTCAAAGTTGGCAAAGGTCTTTCTTCCAGCTCGATGGAGATTGCCCACCGCATGAAATAAGGGAAAAGTGTCTCTTGCGTTTCTACAGATATATGGACGATACTGTGGGTGGAAGTTCATGCGTGGATGTGAGTCTCTTCGGTGTGTGCCTCTCTGTATGAACGCTTCGTACGTTTACAGGGGTCCAGGGTAGACTTGAGAATGAGCACTTCGTCCTCGTTGTCATAAGATTGCGTTAGAGGAAGGGCCTGGTTTTTCCTGTCACCGGATACTGCGATGGAGCACAAGACTAGATATCCTTGCTACTCGAAGAGAAAAATACACGGACTGCATGATCTGGAAATTTCCATTTCTGGGTTTTCCGCTCGCGTCATTTTCCGCGGATGTGCGAAATGGTAATGCATGCGCACAGGTATACGATGATTGATGGGATTGCGAAATGATGAAATAAGTTCGTGGGAAAATCATTTCACGCTGGAAGAGACGGAATCGTGGGCACTCGCGAATGTGATGGTCTCTTTACTTGTTTATTTATCGATCCTATTAATTGTTGATTCGATAATGCCACTCAATCATGATTGAATATAATGCCATAAAATAGAACAAGCTCGTGAGAAAGTTGGGTCATTGGTACGATTATAGAGCTCGACAGCTAGGTAGAAATTGCAAACTTGTACATCTTTTGTTGACCTTGTTTCTATATTCGTTCTATTCTAACACTTGGTTTCTATAGTTGTCTTTATAGCTATTCTACGTACGGATCGGAAAATATAATTTTGTTTTGTAAAGCGTATCATTTCCTATAAAAAATGTAACTTTTTTTAAAGGTTTGAGCATTACGAAAAGATCTTTTCGCTTTCCTGTAATTTAATGAAATTGTAGTGACAATTAATGAAAAAGAAATAACAGGCTTTGCAAATAAGCTGCGAATTACATTCATTATGACATTTTAATTAATTTGAAAACCCTGCGTCGTCGCTCGAAATCCAGCCTGGTATACGTCACGTCACGACAAAACATACGAATTTTATTTTTTCGTTGAATTGTGGTTTTTGTCAAATGAAATTCCGGAATTTAGTCACGCTGTAACTTACCTTCCAGATTTGCCATGGAGAACCTATAGCTGTCGATTCTTGGTGTGTTGATGTCCGAATTGAAAGGCCTAAGGGTTGCTGAGCTCACATTGTCCAGACCCTGTAAACACAAACAATGATCATTTTTTAAAATTCGTTCGGTTTTACGTTCGTCAAAATGTATTCTTAGAATTAGGGATTTTTTAATTATTTTCGTTGGGTTTTCTTAACTTGAATTTCCTGTAGTATATTTAAGCTTTTCATTATCCGAATTGCTAACTTCTGCTCTAGTGAATCCGTTTTGCCAGAGATCCTTTTCCCCCAAAGAAGGAAGCAGTAAAAAGTAAACGAGATTTTTTTCTCTTCTCACGTATAAATGCAATTTGCTTCATCTCCGTGGCTTTGACGCCTTAGCGAAAGATCTCCGATGCGCCCTTGCGGCAGCCAATTTCCGGTACGAGGAGCGACTGTGTAGAAAGCTCTGAATACTACCTTCACGCTTTTCCGCATTTTGAAATATTCCGTATTTCTGAAGCCGATTCCTTCAATTCGCTGCACTCGTGCACCCGAGATACGATCGGGGATTACTCCAATTACATTGAGACCGTGGAAAAGTGCTCTCGCGCGCATCTTTCCCGTCATTACTTGGGCTTATTTTCCTTTGCTTTCCCAACGGAAGTTCTCGAGAAATTTCTCATTATCGAGATCGTTTTGAAAAGCTTAAGAGTTGCCAGAGATACGAAAAGATCGAAAGAGTTGCTCCAATGCGCGACCAACTATATTCAATTCCACAAACAGGATGATAATTGTCCGGTAGCCATGTATTTTTCAGCAATTTTGTCCCGACATTTTCCGGACAAATTAATTTATTTTCTCAACATAAGAAAATATCAGTTAAACTTTTTACATCTCAACAGAGCAAATTTCATTCTACTAAGAAAAAAGGAATTTTCAGCAGTGTTTCGTGTTCAAAAGCAAATGATTTTCATTCTGATGCGTTCAAAATGGAATTCTCATTTTTTACAAAATACTGAATTTTTCTGACAAATACTATTCGTCACAAAAGAACCATCACAATAACCCATTTGTAAAAAAACTGGAAATATATTTTTTATCCATTTTTTAAAGTACTTGAAATATATTTATGTACATAAAAACCAATACATAGTGCATCGGTTTGCTACATATACAATACACTCGATGAAATATCACCAATACGATCTATCATTGTTTGCGTACGCTATTTTGTTCATTTATTTTATTCGCTTATCTATGAAGATTAATTATCCCGTTTATTGCTCCCTCAATGGAGAATAAACGATTATTTCCCCCGTTCAAACGTGTGGACGAATATTTGTGGATTTTCAATTTTCTTGATCGAGGAGAATTATTTCGCGCCAATTTCCAAACTATTATTTATGAATTTTCTTTATATACGTATATATACATAAATATGCATATATCAGTCCCTCGAGAGCTTCCGCGTTTTGAGCCCCATTAACCGTAAATAATGCGAGCTGTCATCGCTTCTCGCTCGGTCGATTCGCCACCGCCGCAGCGCGGTGCCCGGACTTGCATATAAGTACACATATAAACGGTTGAACGGTCAATCATGCGAGGGAAGAGTTCGCACACATCAAGTGCTGTGAGCATTTGCGTTATCGACCTAATATGCGGGTGTGCGATCGTGATGATATATGGCAGGGGCATAAATACACCCTGTCAGCCCGGAGCCGTCGGTTTGTTTTGATTCCCTGGAATATTAAAATTAATGTTTCATTATGTCCGATCGTAATTGGATACTCAGGAGGAGTGAGAAAAAAGTGCAGATCGATGCTCCGTTTGAAGGTTACATCGAAGAACTTGATAATTGCTTTGTTATCATTCCACTCGAATGAAAAAACTCCGCGAAAAACACGAGTGGGTACGAAGAAGACAGAGTTGACAAAAAAAGTTGAGTTTTTTTCTGCAAAGTGTTTACATAGATGTTGGCTCAAGATACGTCCAATATTTTCCATCGCTTCGACGGTCTTTCCCCACGGAGCCGATCCTCTGACGTGGCACAGTCTATTCCGTCAAAAGCTGTGCGACAGTGTCGAGGGAAAATTTCGATCACACGCTCGCTCGAAAAAAACCCTTGTAGCATACGCTTGGCTCGAGTATGGAAACACAAGCTTCCACACACATGTACGCGAAGAACACCCACCGGAGAGATCGCACGACTAGCCCATAACTTACAGAATCGTGTGTGAAAGTACTCACACAGTGGAGTAATCGAGTAGCCAATGAGTGCCCAATTGCAGCCCACGAATGCCACAGTTCCTCGTTTAATGCAAAAGTTTCTCAAACATATTAATATCGACGTGCAGCAATTATACTCTTGCCTGCTGTTTGTAGATATTTCGAAGCGTATCACGACAAAGTGCCATTTGGAAAACGGTAATTATCTAATTATTGTCATCCTGTATGACGGTAGTGTTTTGTTTGGATTTGTTTCGACTGAAAGTTTGCCATTCGTGTTCCGGCTCAACATAACATCCATTTATAGTTTTTGGTTCAGTGATGTGGATTCAGCCTATCCAACGTTTGATAATGGAGTTGGTGAATGCTAATTGCGGCAAATGCTAGTAGTTTGGGTAATGGCCGTGCACTTTTTGCATTCAACGCTATTATCATATCCAGTGGTAGCGAAAATCCCCTGTTTACTTTAATTCCTCGCAATCATCGACCAATTTGCATTTCTTTAGTGCGGATGTTTGCTCTGATTCTTCGTTGCGTTGACAATAAATACGAAATCTACTTTCAAATAATTCCCTGAGCATGAAAACTCCGAACAACTCGTTGCGAAAGCACGGATTTACGAAAGATTTTTCAGTGCAGATTTTGAGGTTAGGTAGAGCACACAATGTCCAATAATTTAGAGTTGCGCAAGGGAGAGGACCAACAGGTTCAATCAGTGGCTATAAATTTCAGGTATGCAAAGCGTAAACGTGTGGTGAGTCCAGAACGTCCACCGAGGCGATTACGTATTGTGGACTGCGCACACATACGCGCTGGCAAAGTGCTCGGGCCAGTGTGCATTCGAGTATTCGACCGGAAGTCAATAAGAATCCGCTTGTAATCCGTGACCACATCGCTAACGCATGGATCTATATTTAACTCACTTTATTCCGCCCCCGCAGCTGTATACACGTATAAAGGCTTAGAGAAGAGGATAATCCGATGCAGAATCTGTGTATACACGCAGCCATGAACAAACTGGGATCCGACTTGTACCAGTAAGCAGAACCCATTCGTACCCACAAATTATGCAACGCAGTGTGCGCAAACCCCAAGTCAGAGTTGCCTTCAGGTTGTATTCCACGTAGCACCAAGTGCGACATCAGGCTTCGTTTCTAAGTGATCCTGCTTGCATAGTTCAACAAAGAGACCACCTTCCAAGTACGGCTGCACGAGTTTTCTCGTCCACCACAATCTGGCAACCCGGAACTTTGGATAGAACCGTATCGCGCCCGATTCACTTGCTAACTCGTTCGCCGAATATACCCAACTTGCGAACATTCATTCATTAGTTTCAAACGCAAGTGGGAGCAAAGTTTTAACGCGAGTTTGCACTCTCGGTTCGCATCACGTTTGCGTGCGAATGGGCAGGCGCTGAAGTGCGTAAATTGCTGCAACGAAAACGACTTCGGGACACTTCCCCAACTTGAGGAGTACACGGGAACACGTGGAATTGAAGAAGATGGGAGGACGGTAGTTTACGCGTTCATTCGTCGCTGCGGTTTGCCGGAACTACAAAAATATTCATATACTAATCTCGAAAGTTCCACTGGCTTGGAATTCCCTTAGGAATGTATTGTGCGCAACTGGCTATCACAATGCCAGCCTTTGTGCAACCCTTTGTCAGCGATTCGGATACATCCGTATTCCTAGACCCGCACACAGCCGTACCCACACCCGATTGTGTACTTCTGGGTCATAAACCGCTACCTTTGGAGCCACATCTTGCGGTTCAATACGAAGACGAGGATTTATGAAAGCCACTCGGAGCATCGTCTACAGGAGATCATGGTTAGCCGGTCAAAGGTGTGATAGTGGCTAGACACACAACACCGTTTTGCATAAATATCGTACGACAGTGCACAGCGATACAACGGTACTGTTATCGGGATAAGATGACCCGTGTAGGGCTCTGATTCCGTTTCTTTGCCGTTTCGTTGGGGTTCTTACAGGGTGAAATACGGAAGCTCTACATGGACAGTTTTGCTGCTTGGGTGTAATCACGCGAGAATAATCCGCGTATAATGCGAATCTAAGTTTATTGCTTTAACACAGTTAAATATGTGCCAGTCGTGTTTTAAATTCACTTATAATACTTATAATTTATTTACTGCGACTAGAATGGGTAAATAGTCCTAAACACGTTTATAATCCGAAACCTATCGTAGGTAACTTGGAATACCATTTCTTTTTCGGGCTGTAACGTTTTTTTTCTGCTAGGCGTAATTACATGAAACTTTCATTAAATGGAAGCAATGTTCACGTACTATTTGAAAGCTGTCAGAAACGACTAAACATCACTGCTGGGTAACATTTTAGCTTCGATGCAAAACTTCAAAATTCCATTCTCAAGATGTGTTACAGGTATTTTAGAATGGGAGTATGTTCTCCATGTTAACCTTACTGTAGGCTACTGTTTACCCATTGTTTCCGAAGAAAATGTAGCATCTATTATTATTTTTCTAATCAGATTTAATCAGTCCATGTAAATTCCACGTGTTATGAGTAATGAGTTATACACTTGGATTTCCAGGGTTGTTCATATCTATGACTAAACGTCAGACACGACTTCATAATTATTCATAATTCACGTAATTTTGTAAACACAAATACAAAATACGGTTTTCATGCTTGCTAAAAATTCGAAGATTTCCAGCTCTGATTCCACGAGGCATAATTGTATTCAGGATTCGTAATATTTGACAAAACCGACAACAGTTGGACGAGAAATACTCCTGATTGTGGGATTAAATGTGTGGGTAAAACCGCGATGCGGTAGCACCGTGGAGTACGAATGAGATCAGATTCATAATGCTCTATCGTTGTATCCCAGAGTCTCCCTCTTAATTCCCATTGCCATGAAATATTCATGGGTCACGCGCCTCGAAACCCTCTCCCCTTCCATCAAGCGTTCGCATACGTAATAAGAGCAAAAACGAAAACACCTACGTCGAACCACTAGGAGGATGCAGTTTGTACGCGATTTTGTTCTTACTCTCGGTACAATCTACGGGACCACCCACGACTTTACTCTTCGTTCGAGGAAATGAATGTATGCACGTATCTGCGCCCTGCTACGAACAATTGCGTATATAGTACAACAAGACGGAAACGACAACGTGGTCACGCGACAAGCACGTAACGTCGCTTCGTCTTCCGGCTGCTGTTGCAGAAAATTGTGGGCACAGATACAAACATGCTTATATGTATGCAGAGACGTATCTCTGGGGAGAGGAGACTTCGAAGACATTCGATACCTATCTTTGCAGTCTAGGGTCCGCGTAGTCAACGATGTGTACAATTCGCTGGATTCGCGATTATTTTTAGGTGAATGGATTCATGTAGAGATTTTAACCACTCTCCGGTTTTTCAAATTCAATAAGTATTTCTTCAATTCAGTTACTGACAATTTTTGGTTTGCGTTTGGGTTATATGTTACTTGAGTTTGGGTCAGATTGTATGTAAACTTGTGCATTAAATATACTTCTCCCTATCCTCTCATTATTGATCTTTTTTCGATCAAAAGTACAAAAAACATTATTTTGAAATGTCTCGTTATAGCAGTTCAATAATTGTCGATCTGCAGTTCTTGAGATAGAATTTTCATTCATTTCGAAATCGATTATTGGTTTCTGAAGAATACTACTCAGAGCAAAGGTGCGCAGTACTTTGATTGGAAATTCGATTGTCAATCGTATTTTTCTTAGTCTGAAAATCTTTTCGCAAGATCTTTAAATGAGCCATGTTCACTCGGTAATTGTACTCCACATGTATAGACATCATATACGTTCAAAAGTAAGCAATAATAAATGCAATCTCCCACACGCAATGGTCCAGGAGTAAACGACGAGCGTGTCACAGTAGAGAGTATGGAGGAAACGTAGTATGCCGGTTCGTGTGGGTGTGAAACCATATACGATGGGACGCGGTCTGGAGTCAGGCTGAAAAAGCCTATGGGTGTAATATAGGCTTTTTACGCTGGGCCATCAACAGCAGCGAAACTGTAATATCGCGATTCGCCAGACTCGACAATTAGATCCGCAAAACGGATAAGCCAACTTTTCCCTCTTCCTGGTAATACGAAACTCGTGTGGAACCGTTAGCAACATTTGCCACGTTCGAAGCAAAAAAAAAAAAACAGTTATTCATGCTAGATAAATAATTTGAATGGGAGGTTGTTACGTTTTCAATCTTTGCGAGGAGAATGGAAGTCTGAGTGAATCCTTAAGGTGAATCGCGGACCGAACGACTGATTTTGATTGATGATTCAACGTTCAAGGATGGTGCCCTTTTTCGCCGGTCGGAGAACCACATTTTTATGCATTTGAGTCGTAATAGAATGGACTAAAATGTGGCTAGGAGCTCCAGAGTTCGTTCAACTGAAAAGTATTGTGGGTTTATCTGGGTTAAGTTAATTTTGTTTTCGAAGCTTGCAAAGAAGACGGGTCGTCGAAGTGGAGTTACAAAAATTTCATTACATTCGTTTATTCTGATTTCTACTTTATACGGTAGTCGTGTTCAAGTTCCATCGAAGAAGGACTCTCGTCCTACTGGCGTTGCCGATTTTCCACGTGCTCGACCAGAAAATGGCTGCCGGCCATAGTGAAATTTTTTCGTTGCTCGCTCCATTAGATGTTTGTCCCTTGCCTCGTTTCATAGATTAGAATAAACAAGGGTTGAATATACTATGTTGTTTTCTACTTCCGGGTGCCATTTGGCCCGTTTGGAATTACGCGTGTGGATTTCGCCCTCGAAACCTTCGACCAAACTTCCTGACTGGCAACACTGATTTCGTCCTCATTCATTTACATAATAAATCAACGCCTCTTATCTCCATAACCATCGATTAATTATACGTCAGATGCGGACAGATTTGTGGATCCAAACAAAAATTCAATGGTGAAGACTGGGTCTTAATGGATGTCCAATAATTAGAAGCGGAATATCGATCGTCGAGCTTTCGTGTTCACGAAGCAAACTTCCGGGATTCAAGCCAATGTTTGGACGTCAACTGATAAATTAAACTGAGTAAATGAAATCGTTCTGAGAGGAGGTTGATGCTATTGGCAGCGAAGCACGATCGTAAATTTTTCATTCTATTTGCAACCCTTGGACCGTTCCGAAGGGAATTCAAGGTAATTCCATCATCCCACGACCTCATCCTTTCTCGTTGTACGTGCCTTCACAGAGAGGTTTGGAGGCAATGCGGAGAGGGCTCGCGTTCAGTGCTCAACTGTCTATTATTTATTATAACTAACTCTGCCAATTTCACGGATCAACAGCAGTGAATTCTGCGCGTAGTTCAAAACAACACGGTTAAGTGTGTTTTAAACTATCGAAAAATTATCGAAAATTAAAAAACGCTTGATCCATACGTTTTATATATTTGAATGTCATTTGACATAGACTTGCCCACGATTAAATATGAAATGTGTTTTAACCTAGTTTCGCAGTGCGGAGAATTACGACATTCAAGTGTGTGACATAAAAAACACAAAGAGAAAAGTAAAATTTCTTTTCTTCTTAGTATTTTTATGAAGACGTGTAAAAATTGATAAAAATATTACATGTAACTGGGATAACCTAAAACAGTTGAATTGTCATTGTTGTCACTGAATAACACATTCGATAGGAACAGTTTGGTGCCTCGCAATCTTGATGGTCAGAAAAATCAGAAAAACCATAAGAGATCCTTAGTTCCAATTGAAAGACGTCAATACTGTCGAAATACTTTTACATTTTGCTTGAACAAAACTCCCCACGTTAGAAGTGCATTACGTTATCCCTTTGTAGCTCTTCGTTGCAATGTATCTCAAGAGTGACGTAAACGTAACATTCTCATAAAGTGCAATCGAATGAATAATATTCTTTCACGACACCCTCTTCGTATGCTTAGCTCGCCTCCCTCGCTTATCATGGCACATCGTAATGCAATGTCTTTTCGCTTGAGAAATCCGGTAATCAAGCCCTACAGACGACAGAGTTTTTCGCGTGCCCTCCCGCGCATAAGCGACCAATAACAGCCGGGAAAGAGATTCCCCAAGAGTATGAGCATGGCAAATCAGAGAACGCTTACTCTAACGTGTTTTTCTTACCTTTTGAGGGACGGTGGTTGATCGATTTAGAATTGATTTATATACCCCACAGCCGGACTTCTTTTCTACATCACTTATCACTTAGCTATTCATGAATATTCTATCCTTTCGCAATCCCAGGAGTAGTGTCAATTACAATGTGCAGGATTGTCGCGATTGAATGAGAAACACAAGAAAAACGGGTTTTTGAAAATTGTCGTAATTATTTTTTACACGATTCATTCTGCGCCACAGAATATATAATGTCAACAAAAGTAAGACAATAAAAAATAAATCGTTGGCTATCAACGACGAAAATTAAACATTTTTCAAATTTTTTGAAATGTGGTACAAAAAACGAGGATATGCAGCAAGGGAAATAGATTATAAAAATTTTAACGTAACTGGTGGACGTTCATCGAGAAGCGATAATTGGGAACTGACACTCGTCTTCAATTCCTCGATCTCGTTTTTCTTCGGAAATGAACAGTAACGAAAATATTGTTAAAGCTATTTCAAAGGTATATGAAGTTTGCATAGTTGTGATGCAACGATTTTTTACTTTTCATCTCTTGGTTTAAACTTTTATGCAAAATTTTGTTCCAAATAAATTGAAAGCCAAATTATCCGACGAAATCGCGTAAAAACTTTGAACAATTTTCGTTGCACAAATTGACGAAAAAGGTAGTGATTGTGATAAATTTATTTCGATTGAATTCCAACTTCAACTCCACAATGTCTATGTATGAGACCCACTATTTTTCCACAGTATTCGCAAAGTACTTATTTCAAGTGAATCCTTCCACTTCGCCAGCAATCATTCAACCTTAAATTCGTAGCAGCTGTCCGTACTGCTTCACCACTAGCTTTCAGCGAGAGCTTTTCTCTCATCGGCTTTTGACCCACGGAGTGTAGGGTCTCTCGTTTTCCATGACCGGCAAGTATTAACCGGCTTTTCGAATTCGCATGAGAGAGCAGTTTGTCGAAGTCTCAGGGGACAACTTTATTTTGCATAAACGCATGGAAATGAGAGCATATGTCACGTAGGTATATAGTAGAAAATCAGGGCTGCACATATACTCACTTCGTCCTGGACCTTGTGGCTCTTCCATCGAAACAACCTGTCCATTTTTATTTACAGCGAATCACCATTCGTATCGAATTTCCGGCACTTCCGGTGGTCACACTTTTCTGCCTTAGAATGAACAATATGCTACGCATGGTCGTGATATTTCAAGGGATATATCAAAAACCTGATAGCCTGGTGAAAAACGTCGATGCGTTAAAAATCGCTGACATTAAATCGATGAGGTCTCGTTGTAAAGAAAGTCCGAATAAAAGGATCGAAAAAGCAGATTCATCTTCGTCACAACTGGACAATATTGACATTCCAATTGTATCAAGTTCTCGCGTATAAATAGACTCAGAGCGTGTGTAAAGTGATGATATAAAAGATTTCAATTTCGCGCGGATCATCCTCTCGAGAATCACTCGAAGACTCTTGCAGTCGAAAAGTTTCCTCGGTATTTGAGTGGTGTCCGAGGAACGTTATCCACACATATAGAGAGCGCGCCAGCGAAGATCCCAAAGTACTCTTCGAGGTTATCGTCCGGAATGAAGTTTCAAACGACGCCGTTTTCCACTTATTCCCACTGGCATTGATGTTCCAGCAGTTCCTTTAGCTTCGGTCTCAAGTGAACAATAAATCAGAACTTTTCTTATCCATTGCTACGAGGCACACGGTTGCATAGATCGACCAATCGCCAAGGAATCCACACGCGTTTCATTTATCGAAATGCACATTGCTCACGGCAATTTTTCGAAATTCCCAAACACGACCACCAAATTTCTTCTTTCGGAGAGCCTGAAGTCTATTTCTTTTTTTTTCGACGAACGTCGTTCTGCCGAGGAGAAGTAAAATTACGCGCGAACACGAAAATTCCTACAAGTCCTCATAATATTCGATTGAAAATTCCTTTGACTTCCGAGCCTCGAAGAAAAATAAAACGTATCACTTCTGGAACAGGGAGATGGCACATCGTTGATTGTCATTACACTGATAGCGAGCGATCGGTTGATCTTCGCGACAAAAGGCATAAACTCGTTTTACTGGAAAGCGTGTTAAAAAAGACAACAAAAAAAAAAGGAAAGAAGAAGATGATCTATCGTGAATGCGCGATGGACGGTCAGTCACCCTCGCGGCCGATCGTAGCTCAGCCGAGTACTGGATGCTGTCCCGCGAGGGATTCAGCGTGGAGCCCTCCTAACCAGCCAGCACGTCCTCTCGCGTTCTCTCTCAGCCAAGAGGAGTTTCTCGCCCTCTCTACTAGCTTTCCATCGCGCTCGCGCGATTCATCGTATTGCCAAGCGTAGAAAGAGGGAGAGTGGTAAGGTACGAGTACAAGCGAGAAGGGGACTCGGAGCTGCCACGAAAAGCCAGATATCCGTTTGCGCATGTGCAGCTATCGATTCCAGCATGAGTTCCCGCAGGACGTGTTCGGGGTAACACAGGAAGCCTCAGCGTTTGCTTACGCACATATACGCCGCACTGATACACGAACCAACACCATCGTACAAATATACACACGAGGGACCTTCGTTTCTATCGCGTACAGGGGTTGTTGCATTGTGCCCGTGGTGATACATCGAAACAGGTGTATTCGGTTGCAGTAGATGGTTAGGCAATTCGGAGAATGTTGGATTCACCATCCTCGTGCTCTGCTGCCTCAATCTCTCGTATAGAGATAGAGAAAGGCTATCTTGATTTGACCTGATGATGGGCCAAGTGTTGAAACAAAATTGCATCAGAAGTAGCACCTGGAGGCACCTGTCAATTATTCCAGACGAGATGTGTCAACGAGAATTTTCACGAATGTTGATAACATTTAAAGGTGGAAAGGGAGATGGATATTCGAATATCTTAAATCAGATGTGGGATGTACCATTGGAGGACTTGCTTTCCTTAAGATACGAGATTAACCGAATGCCGATAAAATTTACGTTGCACGTTTCAGCCACAGGGCAAACTTCGACTCTGCTCTCGTACACTGGACGACACAACCCATCAGCTAACGCGTTCATAGTAGTCAACCTCCATGAATTCTAGCTTCGTACAAGTGAACTTGGTGACGGGAGACTCATAGTTTCGCCACTAATCCCACGCTTCTCAACCGAGTTGCAGCATTAAACCTCACGTGACATTGGTACGATTCAGCTTGGTGTAACACCAGATGAAAAAGCCGTGATAACCGAGCAAAGATCGCGAAATCCAAGCAAGTATGATTTGCTGCAGCTAGTCAGATACGACAGTGAAACCGGAGCTGGGAGGGAAGTTACTACCGTCGACAAAGTTGACGGAGCACTGTATTACGAGCATATCATAATACAGTGCACCGTGACATCGTACGCCACGGGGGTATCCGTCGCGCTTTTGCACCCTTCATGAACATTGAATCAATACCTCAAGAGGCTCGTATGTCGTAACACCGAACGACCGTCTATTCAATATCGACACACCGTTTACATTCGTTCGAGCAGATCAGCTTTGCCAAACATAAATTATTGCTGCTGCGTGGCTAGACGGGGTTTACTCGGCTCGCAGGATAACGGAATTGCTACGCTTCAGGCACATACAGTCGTTGCGGATCATCGCTTGGTTAGGATTGTTTGGGTTCTTAGTTAGATGCTGGTTGACCGCTTCGACTTAAACCTTTGTGGTCAACGTAGGCAGGATCGACCAGTCGATCAACTTTCGACCCAAATACAGAATAGTTTCCGAATTTTTATGGGACTTGTGTCACCATTTACCTGGAGTTTGGTGTATCGTCTATACTCCAAATCTACCCATTCACCTAATAACTGTCATAACAAATTACTTTTTAGAGCGCGCTCTAGGCTGCTATTTCCTTCTCAATAGTACTGTATCCAAGGAATATCAGATTCAAACTTTAGGTTAAAATATTACAAATTTGCGGAGTTATGATTTTTTTTAATGAAAAAGAGATTTTTGTTTCATCTTTTTATGATTTTGTTTCTTTACTGTGTTATTTCGTTTCGTATAAATAAATTTGTCGCACGTTATCTACAATGTTCAAAGCACGTTTGGTAATTGTTTTTAACGGTCTTGGATATATAGTTCGATCGCCATACTGGTTTGAAAATGAAATATATAGAATCAACCGAATGTGATGACCGTCATCGAAACGGGCAGCGTCACCACGAAAGGTTAATTGCTGTGTTATCAAGTACTACATCAGAGCTGCTGGATCTATTGTTAATTGGGAACTTCGAAGTTCAATTATCAAAAGTGACTGAAATTTCGTCATTGATTTGGGAAATGCCAAACGCAGTCCGAAACTCGTACTCGTTTTGTCTTTCATTTTTAATTTTCCATCTCACCGGAGCTCATCAATGTTTTATCTATCGGCTTTTGTTTTCCCGCGGTTCCTGACGCGACTGTTTTAACATAGCTCTGTGAATACCGGAGCTTCGATTGCAGTGTAGTTTCGTGATTCGATCGATCGAGTTTTCGCACGTTTAATTGTCTTTTGCGTACAGACAGGTCTCCCACCGTGTCACAAATTCGCTTTCTACTCGACGATCTCTCCGCGTCTCGTTCTCCCTTTCTCTCTTTACCAGTTCTGTCATTGCTGTCTCCCTTTCTCTCTGTACTCTGTCCGGGGCTTTCATTGCAAGGCCAATTCACACCGAGATTACGCCTGGCCTCCCTCGCATTCGTGATAGTCTCTCTGCTGGTACCGCTGCTACCCATTGCGGTATCCAACAGGAAACGAGAACGTCAAACACCAGCGGCGTTCTCGATGGACTCTCACTCATCTCCCTTTCTCTCTCTCTATTTCTTTGTCTATCTCTCTCCCAATCTCACATACCCTCTTGTTTCATTTGCCTTTCTCCATTCTCTCTTTCGCTCCATCTCTGTTATTACCATAAACTACACTCGGATGTGTTTATATTTCTTCAACTTTTTCCACAATCCACTCCCGTATCATCATTCGTTAAAGTGTCACGCCCTTGTGATTTCCACTGGAAGAACGAGGATCGATTGAGAAGAACTTATCCTTGATTGCCGAGGGCATTACTTCACCGAATTCGGCTTATCATCGTTTAACAATTTTCTTTGGATGCCTATTGTCAAAATTTCCGTCAAACAAAGTTTTGTTTCCATTTTGTGCTCGAGGGTATCAGCACTTTTCAGAAAAATGGGAATGGAGCAATCGTTCAGCGATTCGATACTTGTTTGGGTTTGTTGGGGATTGTATAGCTGTTAGGTTTTTTGACCCGATGGAAAGAGATTTAGATCAAACGAGCAGGTAACCGTCAAGGCCGTCGGTCAACGAAATGTTTCTTTTTTCAATTTCTTATTTTTATGATTATCCATTATTATATTAATCATAGAAAGTTATAAGAAAGATTCCTATGATTTTCATAGGGTAAATCTGCCGAAAGGAATTCGGCAAATGGAAAAAAGTGTCGTCGCTTCCCAACAACGCAAACTTCAAGTCCATATTTATCCGACAAATAATCAGCGCGAGTGTAAAATCCGCTCGAACGAATATAAAACCAGTTACGAAGCTGCATTTTGTTTTTCATATTTTTCAATTCTCAACTAATAATTTTCACGTGTACGTTGATGGAGCAACTGCCAAAAGTGATTAAACGAGGAGACGGGCAGTTAACTGCGCACCGAACGGATGCGCCATTTGGGTGTCGCGCGATCGCGAAAACCCTGAATCCCAACGCACCTAATCTTCGTTTTTCGTCTGGTCCGCAAATTTTTCCTCGTCGTTTCGGCCGGCAGTCGTGAATTCACAGGCGTATAATACCCGAGGTAAAGGATCCAAATAAAACGAAAACGAATATCGTACGGAGTGCAAGAGGGAAAGAGCCTTGACTGGTGCACGCGTGAGGTTTCAAGTGCGAACCGGAGTTTCTCTCTCTCTTTTCCCCCATCCCTGTATCTCTTTTCGGCTTTCCCTGTCGTACATTAAGAGAGACTAAGAGACGCAGAAGAGAACATATTTATAGTCGTGTCGTCGAGGGACCGTTTTCTCCCTCTCTCTCTCTCCGTTTGCGTAGCTTTTAGGACTGCGCGCGGTAATCCAGCCTCCGAGACTTTTTCGTCCGCGACTCGGCGTCTTTGCAAATACATGGCAATTGCTTTGACCATGCGGGTGAAACTAGCAAGAATGTACAGACAGAACGAGAAACAAAGAAGTGAGTTCTTCATAACCTGATAGAATATCGATTCTGCGCTAATTGCTGGTTCATTGGGAACTCAACGTATTTTCGTATTGAGGCTATCTTGGTATATCCGCCGGAAATTGAAAGTCGGTAAAAGTGATAAACTTCGTACACGATAAGGGATCATTTTGAACATTTTTAATCACCGAGTAAGTACTATCGAGTTTCGTATGAAACAGCGAGTAAACGCTCAGTTATAAACAAGCGGTAAAATTCGTTGGCAATTATGCATCGAGTTATCGCAATGATAAACAGTTATCGGCTGATCATTTTCGAATTCTTTTATCCTCATATTTTATATTATTGGGTCTCATAGAAAACGGCAAATAAATCTTTGATTGTGAGTGAACAGTGAAAATCGTCAGTAATTATGTATCAACTCTCACAGTAATGAGAGTTTGATGCATTCAACATTAGAACCACGTCAAAGTCATGCACTATGAAATGTTCATATCTTTAGCTTCTCTTGCTGATTTTTCCCCCTTATCTTTCACAAACGCATCGTTTTTCCTATAATCGAGGTTGCCCTGTAACATTTTCACGTGCAAAGATAATTCTCTCTTTCCCTCATTCTTCCGAAATATTCCGAATGTTTCTCTTTCCTTTCTGGTCGCGTTTGCAAATGATGGAGGAAGGAAAAATCATTTTCTGAATATGAGAGGAATATTCGAGCGTAAAGAGCAGCGTGTCGAGAGTTTACCAGGGTGCTCCATGCTACGTGGACAAATATTTGCCGCGAGGATTACTCCTTAGAAAAGGGAATCTGTACGAGAGAAGGGAACTGTCGTTTCTTCGAGATTCAGAGAAGACTGAGCGATGGCTTTGGAGAAGGTTGAGTACACTCTGGGGACAATATATCGATAAGGACAGAGTCTCTTGACATTGTACCCGCGATAAAAAATCCGAAGGGTACGATGGACATTATGGTTATTACATATACATATATACATGCATACACTTCCACTAAAAACTTTGGAAACCCCCGTCGATATACCTTACCGCATCAAAAGTTGGATAGCTCCGTCAAAAAAAAAGACAACCGAATTTACCGAATGGTGCTTTGAAGGTAACGAATTCAGCTTTGTTTTACGCTCTTGAAATAGCTTTTATGATTTTTTGTCAACCCGGTTCTCATTTTTGTACATGACCGTCTTACGGCTCTTCTTCGTTAATCGAGAATTGCGCGCACAACTTATAGAAAATTGGCTTGAAATGTTGAAGTTGGAAGGGATAACGGAAGGTCTATTTGCCTTTTTTAAAACTTTTATATATTTTTTTTTCTCACAAAGTTAGATCATTTTAGTTATGTAATTACGTTGCGATACGTGGATTGTTTAATTATGTTACGATTTGCTGATCATTTTCACGTTCCTCCAAAACGTAGTCGGATTATTTCCGTGAATCGATTGTTGCGTTCGTATGATAGAAATACGACAGGAATGGCATCGCCAAGCTTCCAGTCGCTTCACTGTTGCGTGAAGAGATAATATAAATGATGAAACGTATCATTAATAATGGTAGCTAAAAGCGTTTGAACGAATGGACGAAAAATATATCGAGAGCCCAGTGTCACGCCCCCGGAAGTTCTGCTGGGACGTGTCCAGCTGAAAGATACCGATACACTCGCATACATACACATATATAAAGAGGATGAAACCCATAGACTATCAACCAGTAGCAATCAAAATGACCTAACCCTCGTATCTTTCTCGAAGTCAAATCAGACAAGTTGCGACCTTTTTCTCATGTAGGAAAGCTGAATGTGCTTTTATGTTTGCCGGCTCGTCAGAAAGCATTTCTGTTTATCGTTTCATCCGGATCGAAGTGCTCACTTACGCTCGAACTGACGCGGGAATTAGATCCGATCAATCATCGCTCTACGACATGTAGGAATGCGTGTGTATATACGTTAATATAAATAATAAAGCGCGTCCACTGTACGCGCGTGTCCACCGTGGAGATCGGTATGGTCGATCATTCGGAACCCCTCGAGTGATACTGCGATGTGATGCATCACATAGGAATCGGGCGTGCGGTATCAAAGCCACAATCCAGGCAAGTATAGCGAGTATCGCTTCTATCACGAAATGAAAAATAAAAACAATGAAGAAAAACGTCAAAAGACGTGATTATTTGAAACAGTCGTTGAACAGTCTGAGAAGAGCGTGTACGACGAGGCTCGAAAAATATTTGAGAATGATTATTGAAAAAAAATTCATTTATACTGTATTATGTAATCTGGGATGTATCATTGTAAATAAGTGGCCCAGTACTATTAATAATCGCCTGGTATCTCCGAGGTACACTTTCCACCGATTTAATGGCATAATCTAGGAACAGTCGCATACATGCACTTTTATCAAGTGTTTCATGGTCAGCAAGATTCATTAGTACGGGAAAACCAGGTATGATTGATCGGAGTACTTGTCCAAGAAAAAGCTCTCTGCGAAAAAATCACATTGTCCCAATCGTGATCGCAACGTTTCTTTTGTCCAGACGAGCCTTCCTTTCGACGCTTTTTTGGACAATAGACGTAATTGTTGGTGACCACGATGGGACGAAAATTGACGCTTTTTATACAAAGCATCTCGATGAAAGGGTTCTGCTACCTGGTCACGTTCGAATCTACCCTCTAGCGGTTCCAGGAAAAACTCCAACTGTCCTCGTCTCCGTTTTACTAATCGTGTAACTACAAGAAATCGATCAACGTTTTATCCTCGAGCTGGAAATCTATAGAAGAAATATATTACGAGTGATAACAGAAATCGAGTCGTTGATTCGAAATAATCGTTGCACTTCCTTGTTATATTTTTCATCGTGATGTTTCGCGATGAGGTTTACAAATTACTAAAATGAGTTCTTTCTTTTCCGAACGTCAGTGATCCATGGTTCTTTTTATGTGCCTCCGAGTATGAATAATTAAGCCGAGTTCAAAATATAATACGCCTGAGTCGCTCTAATTTTTGCAAAGCTCGTAAGCCTTTAAGAAGCCGAAGGAACGAGGCAGGTCGAGAGGGTCTGAGAGAAAAGGAAGGGCATGATGTTTTAAGCCCTCCCGTGAAAAGCTTGCAGAACCGAGCGAGCGCGGTCGCCCCTTCGTACAATGAACCAATCACAAAACAATAAAGCCAATATCGGTGGCCTTTTTTTTTATTAATTATCGTGGATACCCAAATATTTTTTATCTTCGTACTCTTCCATTTCTGGGTTTAAATTATAGTCATGCGAAACATGAGTTTTGGATTTTTCTTCCAATTCGCTGTAGACTGATTGTCAGCCCCTTACAATAAATTTTATGAAAGATTATATCCTGCTGATACAGGTGAATATCAACTGGAAGAGCAGACAGAAGGCAAGCGATTTTATTATCGTTCTGGGTCATCGGATACGAGTACACAACGCCGATGAAAAACAAAAACAGTCGACGTTGCAAGCTAGCCTACATATACAATTTCGCCTTTTTACATCGCTTTGATATAACGACGAGATACAGAAACTCTCGAACATCGATTTACGTGAATCGGCAGATTTTTTGCTTCGATATGCCGTGTTCCGATGCAGCGAATTTTCTTCATTGTATTTCTCTAACGAAGTAGGCGTACAGTAGCGTTATTTTCGGTAACAAATAGTCGAGTTGGCCTGGAAACGTTACCGTATGGGAACGCCTGCCGAATCTGACCAATCGCTGGCTCTTCCCTCAATGAAAAATAAATCTTACTTTGTATGATTATATCGACACTTTTTTTCCCTCCTCCATTTTGATAAAAGCATTTCGCCTGAGCCTCTCTCTTTTACTCTATTTTGGCGTAGGCGAGTTCCGAAATCCCTGCGAATTGTACATTCGGCATACATATATGTATATATATATATATATATATATATGTGATATCCGATGTATTATTATTTCCGAGTCAATTTCTGTGAGTGCTGAAAGCAACAGCAATCAAGAAACCTACGTTATCGTCGTGGGTATATCTGGACTATTCAGCATATCTGTGCCCCCACGATACATACATATACATTTTTCTCTCCGGAACCGCTTAATTAGTGAACGATGACTGAGAAGAAATATATTCGCAGAAGGCCTTATCGAAGATGACATTAGGGTTTGCTTTTTTCACTTTCTTCCTCCATGGAGAAAGTTCTGCAATGATGAAGAACGAAGAGTGGATCAGTCGTGAAGTGCTTTCGCTACAATGAACTTTGTCATCATAGAATCGAACCCGAACAAACCCAAACAGAAAAAAAGAACGAAAAATCGTAGGAGGTCGATTCGTTAATTAAATTCTACTTACGGCGATTGTGCATTTGGTTTTGCTTGGGTTCGGAAATCGAATTCTACCTACGTAATTCATTGTCACAAAAGTATGACAGCTATCGATGAGTTATGAAAATGACTAAAGTTTGCGTAACACGGGTCCTAAATGCATTACCATGGAACCCATATCTGTCCTTCTCTTTTTTTTGTAACATATCAGTTGATCTCTCACACTATGAGGACCCCGCGAATATAACGTTGCAGTCAATATTAATTGAATTCGAACAGGAATTAAAGATAAACGAGATAAACGGAGCGGTGGAGAGAGAATAGGGATATAATCGATGGTCGTACAAAGAGCTGCTGGATTCGACCCTGGATATGGTAGATGACCACAATAGCTACCCAAACGACGAACGTGTAAGTTTGTGTGTACATATTTATGGCGAGAGGGGGAGGGAGAAAACGAAGGTCGTGGTTATATCTTTATGGGCCTGACATTCCTCCATCCACCATTGCAGTCTACCCCCATAACACTCCTGCTATATCCTGCTTTCAAACAAATGCTGGTACATTTACGGCTGACCAGAAGTGGCATTAAACCCAAGGACGATCTATCGCGAACGACCGAATCAAGAGATAAAAGGGTACCCCCGCGCACCGGAGATCACGCCATCCGTTTTCTGATATCTATAAACGTACATATATTTTATAGCTAAGTCATTTGCTTGAGGGAATATTGGCTTGGCCAATCACGATCAATGTATAGTTAAAAGCCAAAATCGAGATTAAGATGAAGGAAGATATCGATATTTTACTCGTAACTAAATTCGTCGTAATCGGTAAAGAAACTTTTCTCTGTGGACCAGATGCTTTGGCAATTCCATTTTTAGAGGCTGTGTACATTGAGTTATAAAGTTTGAGTTTATGGATTTTTCAAATAAAATGAAACATTTATTTGCAATATAATATAAGTTTAAAACAGATTTGCTTTCTATGAAACTACCATATTCGGTAGGGATGCCTGTATATCAGGCATTAAACGGATTCCACGCTGGTAGAAGTCTGGTAGTTTTGAAGCGAGCTAACTACGAAGTTTCTTTATATATGCGTAAAAGCTGAAGCTCTCTCTGAAAATAAATGAGCTGCAATATTTATAGGACTCTGAAAGAGTAATGTCTGGTGAATACGACGATTGAGGTAGAATTCATTTCTAGATAATTCCTGTCGGACCCATGGTATTGTTATGTGGTTAAATGCTTTTAATTCACGCCACACCTAATTATCTTGCTTTCAGACCATTCTCCTGCCAACCAGGTGTCAGAAAATGCATTGTACAGTGCAATTCAATGCTGCTACCAATTCTTTTTCCATACGGGCTTGCAGTTTGCATACTTAAAACGCAACAAAATTTCTTCTTTTTATTTTCTTTTTTCCATGTTATCTAAAATTCTAGATTGCAGATTTACGCTGTAATTTTGCCAATGAAATTTTTTAAAAACGTTTAGGTAATTTTCGTCGCTCCAGTCTGTTCAAAACAAATTTAGGGAGTGATGAAGAACATAATTTTCGTTCCAATGCTATCACTTTATATCCATGGGAAAATACAGGTCCTTTCGACAAAAGTTATTCCCCCGCACCTGCGGAACTCCGGCAAGGCTTTTCAATATTACTTCCGGACTTTAAGAGGAAAATTATTCAAGCTATTTGGCTTTTGGCCGTGCACGCCCCCATTGTGCGAGAAGTTTAGAAAACTTCTTCACAGTCTATACAGGCCAGGACGCATCGTTTCCCACACATCGCAGTTTTTGCGCGATTTCTTTCATTCCCTGCCACTTCAGTGGACAAACCTCTGTCTATTGGAGTTGCCAGGTACACACGCTCAAGCGTTTAAGGGATATGAGAGAGGGGAAAAAATGCCTTTGTCGTTCACAGCTTCATGTACATAGACGCGTAATGAGTACATTGCAGATGAGGAAGCGAAAGAAAAAATAAAACGGGGCTGGGTGGGTCCGTCGTATGGGTCTTAGGCTCTGCACGGACGACTTGCCATATCACTTGCTTCGTCATCCATGTAGCGTATATTTGGAGCGTGAAAATAAAACGCAATTATGCTCGGAGCCCTTTTTTTTTTCTTTATTATCATCAAGCCTATCATTCATTATCCACCCGAGTAGCGACACCCCGGCATTTTGATAAACTCTGCTGAAAAAATAGGTCAGCGCTACTGAGAAACCCGGGAAATTCGAAAATAAAAAATTACCGTGTCATTGGTATGGGTGTGTGTGTCTTTGATAATTGCGTAATGTGGAAAAATTAGTAGTCGAAATGTTTCAATACAAATTCTACTAAAAAGTTCGAATTTCTTCGATCCTGTGTATTATTGATAATCTGTTGATTTGTTATTTAATATGACATTATTTTCATCCGCGTTTTAAATAAATTAGTATAAAAAATAAAAAAAAAACAAATATTTTTTATTCCATATTTATTTATTTATGACCGACTATGATCATCAATGATCTAACAATCCTGAATGTAGCCGTAATAATATTAATAATTAACAATATTGATGTATCAAATTGTAAAATTTAATACATTACTTGATCAATTAGAAATATTATTGAAGAAACATATATTTATTGATTATAAATTTTATTTAACAATTGAGTGCACGAATTCAATAAAACTGGCATTTACAATAAAATCAAGATAACGTTATGGAAAATTAGTGTCTTTCGCAACTTGAACATTTCATCATAGTCCTTCCATATCTGTATCTTCTCCGTGATGGAAGCTGTTCTACGAGATGGATCAACAAAATTACATTGTTTATTATTACAGCGTAATATATCTCAAGCACCTACTTCTATTTTACGCGTATCTCAGACATCTCGTAAAAACGTATTGTTCACTCCGACGATTATGTATCTTGAGCGGCAGAGGTTGGCTCGCCTTATGTTTTTTCAACAGCAAAAGTTGTTTAACGCGTTTATTTTTATCGGGGGTGGAAAGTTGGTTTCCTCGTGTGAAAAAGCTTTAAAGCCAAAAATGCAACGTTGATACGAAGTAATTTGTTGAGTGAAGTGAGGAAAGACCGTAGGCCCTACGTGAAATGAACCGTTGATTACTCTTTTACGATCACGAAAATTCCTATATATATATTCAGCCGTATATGGAGAGGCAGAAAGGGAAATATATAGGTACATTTTCGCAGTCGAATTCAACCCGACTGCGATGTCGGATAGCTTTAACAATCGCGTCACGTCCGGAAAAGTGGTTCAGCACTTGGATAGCGATATAGGTATGACCATGGATCCTTGAAGCTGTTATATCAGTACGAGCGGACCGTCGTATCGAATAGACCCTGCGCCACAGTTTCATGAAACGAAATCGCAGGAGCCAACTTTTCCTACCCTTCTGTCAGGTCATTCCCTCTTTCCAGAACTTCACCAGAAATCCCAGAACGATTAAGGAAAAATTATTTCATCGAATTTGATTCTGAGAAATGTCGGGCTGTATAATTTTATTTCTTCAACTTCCATGCAACTGTTTTGGGGATTTCGTATTTACGATTTATATAGAAAGCTTGATTCTTGGGCGTCGACATGTTTTTCGTTTCATCGTGAAAAATGGCGTTTCGCTTGATTCACGTCGCCGTGGTGGTAGTCGTCGAAGGGGCAACGAACTGGAGTATTCTCACCACACAAATGCTATCAACCGTTCAACAAACACGTTCACGTCTATTTCCTTTCATTTCCGGATGGTCGTCCCAGCGAAATATTTCGAGTGTTCAGGAACCTGTCATAGGTACGTGTCATCTTTCTTCGCCACGGATGTTCAAAAGTGTCACGAGGTAAAATCTTTTCGGGACGTTCGAGCGTGAGTGCGAGAAAGTGTAGGGTATTCGAGAAAAACGATGGATTTTCGATTCGAGCGGAGGGATTTGAGGATTGCCTACATGTCGTGAAGCAGTGATGGCTGAAACGAGACACCTATGTCATAGTTTCGAGTAATCCGTGATCATCCGGATTGGAAAAGTCCGAGTACAATTTCAGGCGGTTGAAGTTTGCATTGCAAATTCAATGACATTTTTTTCCATTATTGATTATAATCTTAATTTTTTAAACTTATATTCGCCAGATTTCTTGTGAATCACTAAATTTGTACCCGTCTGTTTCATTTTTAGATATCTTAATTTCGAACGTTTTTCATCTGGAATACTATCACTACACTTTTGTATGTCAGATTTATTGTTAAATATCTGCAATTTTTAATATCTTTTATCTGAAATTGTGTTGCTCAGTTTTTATTCGACTGATTTGTTTCTCGATTATTTAAATAGAGAAAAAAGTTACTTCTCGGATTTCTTATAGATGGCTGATTTTTCAAATTCAAAATCCCAATAAAATGTCCTCGTGATTATTCCGGTTTAAAAATCTGCCGAAGAATTTTTGGGAGGTGAAACAGTACTTTTTGTTACATTTTAACAATTCACTCTGCCAATGCTCAATCATTTAGCGATAGAGAGAATGAATGATAAATAACTGTCAGGAGGACGTTGAAAATTGGAATCCGATAGGTTATTTATTTCGCCAACTTTATTACATTTAACTAACTGGTATTTTAAACTATACATTACTTTTGATTTGCGTCGAATTATCGTGAGGCTCGTTTCCGGAATTATATCAGATATTCTCTTGCGTTTCCGTTTATACGAGTTATCAATTACGGAATTAGGGAATTCCGGGGAGTGGAGTATCTCATACCAGAAATTCGTGAATCGCACGTTTGCGCGATATAGATGTACAATCTGGGTCACGGACGCTCCGTAATCCGAAACTCCAAATGGTGTTTCATAAAAAAAAAAGAGACTCAGTGGGGAAGAGGATTTCTTTGTCCAGAAGAGATTCTGACAGCCCGCATCAATCATCCGAAACGTCACTTGAATGGCACGAGTAATGCTACTGAATTATTATTATAGAAGGATCAGTGCAGGATTGACCTCTGCTGAACCAATGAGTCCCTCGATTTGGTTTCAACTATTGATTTTTATCTTATTTTCATTTCGTAATAATTGAACATGTTTTTCTACATTGAAAAATTATTAATGAGGAAACAGATTTCTCCCATGTTACTTTAAACTCTACTGTTTTTAGGGTACTTATAAAATATGATAATTTCGATATCTCTCGTCACTCAAACTTTTTTCTGCATGAATAAGCAGTATAAAAAAAAAACTCATCTTGACACTCGAAGAGCAGGAGGGAATTGACAGAACGAAAATACGAGAATTTTTCGTTCGTTTCCGGTCCTTACGAGGGAACACTCCCACAGCACACTCATCGAGAATTCCCGTATTCTATTTTCGTACCCTGATGACAGAAAGCTCAAGATTGTGGGTGAAAAATGATTTCCGCTTTTTCTATAATATTTGCCTCCATCACGTATTATTTTTTACACGTGTCACAAATGAAGAGTTCTCTTCAGAACTCGCAAACTTCTGACTGCACTAAAGTCTCTATCAACGATGTCCGTTAACACGTTCAATTTCTAAGGCCGTTCCACACCGATTGGCAATCTTCTCGGCATCATAATACTCTTGAATCCCAATAAGCAGTCACTGCTCTTCTAGTCAAACGGTTACCCATCCGAGTATTGGTTCCGCTAGGAATTCAAAACGGCGAACAGAGAGAGAATCCTCATCCTGTCCAACTACGATTGGTTCATTCAATAACTCATTATCCATTTTCTTTGCCGATTGTAACGACCTGGAAAAATGTATGTACACGCACAAACAATCAATGATTGTTAAAAACTGATCACATACATCATATCTGTTTTTTTCCGATCAATCTGCACGTACAAAGTTTTTAAATTAGCACGAACTGCCTCCCTTATTCAAGGCCTAAGGGCCAGACTTTTTCTTCTCTCCTCTCCCTCTTCGTCTCTCTTTCTCTTTACGTACGTGTATAATATTCGATTCGTAATATCGATAAGTCGACGAGATGCGAGAGGACCCGAGAACTCGCACGATGAAGAGCCAGCTGACGCGCTTCCAAGATTAGCCGGGAGTGCGAGAACCGCGAGTCTATATTTAACGTGTATGTACTTGCTTTCGAGAGGGCCCCCGAGGTGCAAGAATAAAAGCAGTGCATTACTCTGGGAGAGAGAGAGAGAGAGAGAGAGAGGGAAAGTCTCGTGTCGCGCCACAGTGAAGATATCCTCAACGCGCCCCCTATGTTTCTCGCACACGCTTCAAGTACGTGCTCATCACCATTGAGTAAAAATGTACGTACCCTTCTAAGAGAGATTCTTCTTGGTACAGAAATTCTTTACGTGTTTTCTATGTACAGCCGCGTATACTATTAAACAGCAATAACCTTTTGTCCTGAACTGCAAACCAAATTGTTGCTTCCCCGATCAAACGACGTCAATTTTCCTTAAACGTAAACCGGAATAACATTGAAGAAATAATTCTGGTGACTGCACTATTTTCGGTTTCCGAGGGACCACCCATAGGGTTCTCTGGGAGGTGACCTCGTTGTCGGGACAATCATCGTGTGTAACACATTCAGTTTACGATTTTCTTGCCAATTAACTGGAGTCACTTTCACTGTACTGTTTTTTTTTTTCATGGATCTTTCGTGGAAATGATTTTCCTATTGACTTGAAAGCAATTGCCATTTTTTTTACGCGAGTTATAATTTCGGGTCAAGTCGAGCAAATTGTTGCGATCGATTTATCGATTCCAGCGAGAAATTCATTTAGCCACTTGTTTTTAACGGAGCATTGATTATTTATGTAATTGCAAATATTGTTAAATTTTTTTGTCTGTACTCTCTAGGCGGTGGCTATTTTTGAGATGCGAAATTCGGTCTAGTTCGATCGATTTGCTTCCATAAATCGAGTTATTGATTCTATCGAAAAATTAATTTAGTCTTTTATTTTTATCAATTCAGCATTTAATGTTTCTCGAATTCCAAGTCTGTAGATGCATAATGAGTTTCAAAAATCCTAAACAACTCCTTTTCAGTCAAACCCATGATCATTGGATTCATCTTATTAAAATTATTTTTATCATTCGTTTAACAAAATAAATTATTTCTATAATTTGCATGGCTTTGAATTCTGCATTTTTTGAAACCAACACAATTGCTGTTTTGTTTCAATCATATTTTTTAGCGTGATAAATACTGTGGCCTAAAAAAAATGCCAATGCCAATGCCAAAAACTGGCATTGTTTTTTATCCAAAGTGAAATTTTGAAAAAATTTTATGGTCCGTCGCATTCAAATAGGTAATCATTTTTTTATTGTAAAATCAATAGTGGCTCTGAAATTAAATAATTGAATCAGATATGAATTTCTGGGGGATGGAAAATCCGTTTTCGGTCGTGACGCAGTAAATGATTTGTTCAGAAATAATGGACGAGAAAACGTTCAAGTTTCTCTTGATTTACAAAGTCTGATCCATATTGAATGGTGGTGTCTATAAATGTATGCATACACCCCCGACTTCCGGATAGGTATCGGTGATTAATCGAAGCGGGACTCCCGAGAATCAAGTAGATATAGTGGGACGGTGTGGGTGCGGTTGAGCGTATCACTCGATGTGTACTATTTTCCCAGATTCGAGGAAATAAGCTCATTTCAAGGCGAGAGCGACTCCGCGTAGCTTCGGGGCTTTACGCCAGCGGGACTCACTCGAAATCCAATAATGGATTCCGGAATGAAAGCCCGCGTGATATTAATAGCCCTGATGGTTATATTTATAAACCGTACGTATATATATCGGCCAGTATTTATTGGTGGGAAGGTGTGGGTGGATGTTCGTAACGTTATTTCCAAATATATTATTCCCGCGACATTGAATCCATGTAAGGTGTATACACTTCATCGTTCGCATCAATCTTAACGTACAGTTGAGTAAAACATATAAAATTTCGTAAGTTCGTTTTCTTTTTTTCGAACTGATAATTTTCTAAAAAAATTAGATAAATCATGAGTTGAAGAAAAGAATAATTTGTCAATTAATTCCAATGAAGAATAATAAATAAATATAATAATAATATATTGATATAATAATTATTATATTATTACATGATGTAATAATATAATTAATAAATACTAAAAATTCAAATAATAATTATTAAGTTGTCATAAAACAGTATGGACACTCATCTTGCTAAGGATACGGAAACACTACCATAGAAAGCATGCGAACTGAAAAAACAGAGGCTCGAAGGTTCGTAAATTTGGCGTGGAATTTCCGGTACACCAATTTTCGACGGGGCTAAAATCTCGTTTCCAATTAGGCGGTTCTCGGTCGTAAAAACCAAAAATGTTCCTCGCCGGCCATATAGAAATATAATCTTCTCGTTCAAGTATATGTATAATATATTTCCACCTCTTGAAACCAGCACGTTATAACACCCCGTGAACAAAAAAAAATATATCTTCTCCCGCGCCGTCACGTAACGACCGTAGGCGCGAGGTTGAAATTAAAATAACCGATAAATCAGTCGAAAACGGGTGAGAAATAAAAAAAATTAATGGGTAAGAATGAATCATCGATCGCTTGTACAGTACGTGAAAAATAACCTGTCCTGTACCTATACTGTCGAACCATCAGCGTGGTCCTTTAACGAAAGCAGGTAAGGAGTAATCGAGTTTACCCTATACAATGGCCGTTTTTGTAACCGGCAAATCAAAATTGTTGACTGTAAAATTCTCAAAAATTGGTCTCACCATGCAACAGAAAAAAATGGATTCCTTACTTTTCTATCGATTCATATTCCGAGCAATTAACATTGCAATTAACGTTATTGATAATTAACATTAAATCCTTTTACTAATTTTTTCTTATTTCTTTAGTTTTATATCTTTTTTTTCCAATAGTAACTACATCGGAAGGCTGATAACGAAGACAGCCCAGAAAAATAAGTCTTTTCTTCTCCGTTTCCTAGAATAAAGAAATAAATTCGATTGTTGTTCATTGCCGATTGAATCTTTCAATACAGCTATTTTCTGCTCCGTTTGTCTACGGAAAACGAGAATTTAAAATGTTAGTCCTCGATGTTGCCTGTATTATTTTTAATGAACTTCCGTATCATAATAACGTAATGCTAATTATACAATAGCAATAGTGTATAATTAGCAACGAGTTCTGTTGACCAGTGATCAAAATATGCGCAGAAGATCGAATTTGTTATCTTGAGATAACGTTCATTTGCAGTCATGAAAGAAATTCTGAAAAACATCGCTGAGGGTCCTTCGCCCGTGTCGAGGGTGCCTAACGAGGGACACTGTCCAGTAAGGAAAGGCGGAAACACTTTGGCAAGGCTGAGTCTTGCTAGATGTACGTGACGAGTAAAAACGAAAAGGTTTTCAACCCACGTGTCTTCATCTTTTTCGTGGCGTCGGATATCCGCCCTTACGATAATCAACATTTGACACACGCTTGGAGAAGATGTACAAAATTCTCCATCAAAGACGCCACTTCCAAAGACGCCCCCTTCCAAAGAGGATATTCTTTTTCGTGTTCATGTGAATATCCCGCTGTTTGATGGATGCGCAGCTTGATATTTTCTTTCCTCCACTTCGACATGATCCAGCCGACGAAAAACATGATTGCTGGAACAAGAAGAGGAACGAGGGACCGACAGAGTAAATGCATCTTTTGTCCACTTCCAAGATTCTTCAGGCTGTCCTTAACGACGCTCTTAAACGTAGCAGAAGAACTCTAATGAGAATAATCGATGATGAGAAAAAAATCCTGACACTTGCCGATGATATTTTTCCCTGGTCAATTATAAAACCTCGTGGAGTAGACGAACAATCCAATGCGTATATTTTCGAGAGTCGCTTTAAAAAAACACCCCCAGGGAACACTAAAATTCGAAATGAAAAGTTTCCGTCCTATTCGAAAAGTTGGCTTTTGTTGCCAGCTTTATTCTTTACCGGTTGTTCGTAGCTAGTCAGCGGTTTGGCCTCGGCTGGGAAAAAAGTATTTTCCTCGGTCGTCAACTTTTCTTTATCACCCTGACATTCAGGATGATATAGCGTTCAGAAAATGAAAGGGAGAGTATAAGTGCGTTTTACTATCAGCGAAATATGCCATGCATAGTTTTAAGCTCTGGGGCGAGACGACGAAAATAAAAAAGGATGTAAGGCCCTTCGAAAAGTTAACAAGCCGCGAGGGTCTGCTGAACACATGGAACGGAGAGGCGCCATAGGCCGCTGTAGGTGCGGTACGATTCGGTATAAGTAGGTATATGGTGTGCAAGTACGTATGGATAATAAATATACAGATATGGGTGGGCAAGAAAAGTACGAGCAACCCTTCAAGGGCGTGGACGACTGAGGATACGAGAAAACATTTCACACTGAGAAGGCGTGTGCTGGGTCGTAAAGATGACATCGGCAGGCATAAACGTGTGAGTCTGTACACACGTGTTTGGGTTAGTGTGCGAAGAACTGCCAGTTAAATTTTGTATTTCATCAAAGTTTTCATCGTTAAAAAAAATTACCGTTGTCTTGATTGTTTGTCTTTTCCCATTGGTGGAAAAAGACTTCGAGGGGAGTACATTGGAGCCCAGACAATTGATCATTATCACCGTCAATAATTCGTCTGTATCTGTAAACGTACGATGCGTTTTCACGACCGCCGGATTGGTCTTGTTTGTTTGGGTTTGTCGTGTATATAAATCGTTGATGAACTTCCCTATTAATGTGGCATTCTCTGTCAATAATTTTTGATGGACGGCTTGGAACTCGAGTTCATTGAGACGTTGGGTATTCAGCGACCTCGTGTATTTATCGAGCCAGCGACGTGATCAGGTTACTGATCGTACATCGAGTATTCTCTCGCTAAATTGAGACTAGGGAGCGCGACCCTCCGCAGTCTCATTGTCTTTTACTACCTTCAAAAGAGCGTCTCGTCGCGATGTGACGGACAAACAAATATTACACCGAGATGTTAGTGCCGGGTTGAATATACACGTTGAACATTAGGAACAAAAATGTTCTCTATGATGTTTTGATATCTCGCTCGTGAGTAAAGATGGCGGAAACAGAATCAATATTTTGCCTGTTCAACCCACTGAAATTCATCAGTCGATTTTTCATTCAAATGGAGCGAAAAAAATGTCATTTATATCACTCTCTCTCCCTTTTTTTTCATTTCATCACTCGACAAAGAAACGGGCAAGTTCGGTGCCCGCACCCTTCGATATTCGATCTTATCATGGACTACTTCTTTGCTCTTTACTCTCGAAAAATATTGGTCATAGAAATCGGGAATCCTGGTTACCCCTTCGTGTTTTATCGTGGACATTTTCTGTGAGGCTGTCGAAACCGCACACACACACACACACAGACACACAGCTGTACAAAAAGAGGAGAATTGAGAGTCTGTCTCGTGCACTCGATTTCCGCAGTACGGGAGAAAAATTGGATCGTTCAAGAGCAAAGACCGTGAGAGCTAGATCAATACCCAAACGATGGACTGCTTCTCTGTTCGTAGGAATTTTTGGTTACGTATGTGTACTCGCCACTTTGCGTACGAAAATTGCGGTTCGCGTAATATGAACGACCAAGGATACGAATATACAGGGGTCTGCATAAAAAGTTAACTTTATTCAACGTCTCGACTGTAGACGGTTCACCGTTTCGAAGCGCTATTTGCTTTTTTGACTTCTGTATTTTTCTTCTCCCCTATTATTTCCCTCTTGGTCCCTCATCGTTCCCTCCTCGTTTCTCGATTCTCCCTGTGAACCATCACCAGTTGTTTTTTCATCTTTTCACGATTCTTTCGTGATCCAGCGGTCCTCATTCATCTCTCTGTAACGATAGGTATTTGTATAACTCCGGTCGTAATGCGCGAGATGTCTTTTTTGTCCAGCTCCCTTTTTTACATGTTTTCTTTTACGCTCCTGTAATATTCTTCGTCTTCAAACGGAAATTGAATCGTTCTACGTTTTTCATAAGAAGAGATATCTAGATAAAGATCTTGATCATACTGTCTGAAAAAAGTGTGTATACCCAGAGTTGTTCCTGGAAATCGTTGAAGAACAGGCTCGAATGAGAACAAGTAGCAGAACTCTACCATCATGATGCTCTGTTCAGAAAGCGTCAATTGTCGTCTGGCAGTGGTCATACACGGAATGTCTATTGTCCGAAAACCGGGTCAAATAAACTCACTTTGGGTGATAGAAACGTTTGGATCACGATTGCGACAACGTCATTTTTTTGAACGAAGCTCCTTTGGGCACGTTCTCCCATTAATCATACCTGGTCTACTCGCACCGATAGACTAATCCGGGCGACGTTTCGTGTTGGGATGTTTCCAGATCATGCCATGAAATAAGTAGAAAGAATGCCTCGGAAATGCCAGGCCATTATTAATAGTGGAGGGAACTGAACTTGTATTTAATAATGAAGCATAATGGTTCAAAACGTGTCCTATATTTGTATTTTTTTTCGAAACGTTCTTTCGAATACTTTTCAAGTTTCGTTGTGCACGTTCTTATCGAACAGACTGTAGAAAGATGTAATTTTTTTTAGCTAGAATGGATTTGAATTCACCACTTTTCCTTTGATTTCCATTTTTATTTTTACGTATCGATTGTGCTTATCAAACTCAAACCTTCGAATGATTTCCACTCGAATCGATCGATCCAAACGCTACGATTTTCCATGCCCTCTCTACTCGACTGAAATTATTTTCCCCGCATAAACGTTATTCGAATTTGAATAAATCTATTACTCCTTCTCTCTGCCTTTTCCCGGGTGTAATTTTTCACTCGAGCTTTTCTTCAGAAAGGGCATTGCGTTTTCCATACACGCGTCCCGAACGATGAATGTTTTGAAAAAAAAACCGCGCCGAGTGAATTTTGCTTCGTTTTTCGCATCCATTGTCAAAATCCCGAGCGTTGTTTGGGCTAAAGCGTCGCTTTTCGAACCTACGAGAGAATACTGGCGAGGTTAGCCCTCAGGATTTTTTCGTATAATAAAGGAGGACTCAGCGAGGGTGGCGGCGAGAGAAAGAGGTTGAAGGGAAAGAGCAAGAGGATAGCGTTCCCGTATAAAAGCGTGCGATGAGTTTCTGAATTCACCGTATAAAAACTGTATATACTGTACGCTTCCATTTATAAACCCAAACACCCACGCACACGCTGTACGTTCTCTCCAATAAAGGTTTCGTTGAACCGAAGACACGTTTCGAACAAAATCTTGAACTAAAAAAAAACAATTTCGAATACCGTTGAAAAATAATGAATCATTTTTCCCCATCTGGATGTTCCCCTATAAAAATAATTGAAAATCAACAAACTTCCCTTAAACGTATGAGTCAATGGGGCAATTAAGTTTCATTGATTAATTTCGAAACGACTTCACCCAGCGTCGATAGGAGAAACGACGTAGACCGAGGGTAGGTATCGAATATCGACTGCCGCAACTGCTGTCGCTGCTGTACCCTTCTCTACGTTGTATTCTATCCCGGAGGGTATATTGTCAGCTAGGGTAGCTTTGCTCGGTCGGGAACCCACAGTTGCTGGGGAAGCCTCGCTGAGTTGTTACCTGCGACCACAGATGGGCCGGGCTCAGGTATCACTTGATTATGAAGAAAAACTACAGTTCATTAATTTTTTTCCAATAATCAACTGCTAATTGTAAAATAGCAATTGTTGCATAATTCACTCACGAAAGATGGTAGGGGTTGAAGTTTGCATCGTGGTAACGCAATGAAATTTCTGTTCTAGTTTCTTTATTTATTATTATCGGAAATCATATTTTGTAAAGTTGATCGATTAATGAAAATTCTGAGAGATCGAATATAAGAAGAATTTTTTAAATCTGTTATAAGAAATTTGTAAAAAAAAAAGTCTTTTAGTATTCTAAGGATGCAAATTTTTTAAATTATTGAGTGATTTTTTCGAATTGAATTGAACAATTTTGAAAAAAGGTCTGAAATTATCAATTTTGAAATATTTTTTGAATGCTGACGCAGATTCGAGGTAACTGCGAAATAATAATTTATCGCAATGATCAATCGCAAGGAAAAACATTCTGGGGCGTTTTACGAGTTCCAAAGCTCGTAAAACGCCCCAAAATTCTGAAAATCCATGAATAAGTAAGGATACACTTTATAATCGATAAACAGGTAATTGAATGTCACTTCTGCGCAAACAAAAATGATTTTTTTGTTGTTTTTGGTTACACATTAAGATTAAAAATGAATAATATACTTCTGACTCAAAATAATGCCTCAATGTTCAATATCGTGTTTTACGGGAATGGACTTTCACCGCACAGGGTCACCGTGCATAATTCAACCCTAATTTAGAAGGGACGTCAGTTGCTGTTTGACAGTTGCGTGCAGCGCGCCATCGCCCCTGCGTGGAGCGCACACATTATGCGAGAGCACGTGCCACATGCCGTTGCGCATACGATTTACCAAATTTCCGGAAACGACCCGTTAACTCAACCCCCTGCAGGGCTTAAGCATTCCCTAAAATGTATGAAAGTCGGAAGGTTAAAAAAAATAGCTTTTCCAACGCACATCGACGGAATAATTTATTTGACCGACCAAAAATGTATTTCAAGACCATCAAATCACTCTAAGAACGAAAACTAAACTATTTTTAGCATGCTCTTATTATAAAACAACGATTTCATTACCATTACGCATATTTAGAATTTCGATGTTTTACGAAACCCAAAAATAATTGGAATAACGAAAAATTATCCCTGAACAATTAAAAAAATCATTTCAACTCAGGTGAATATTTTTTACGGTGGCGTACGTCAACTTGATTTCCGGTCACGTAAAATGCCTTGGTTCGATGTGCGTTTCTGAACATTGCAGTGTTAATAACATATCCGTGACTTTTTATCCTCATTTCACCACAGCCATGATCAACGAGGCGTAAATATTTTCCTTTGAGAACCCCTGCATCATTTCGTATTCGATAGACGGACTTTCCAATCGCTCTAACCTTTACGATAATAAAAAGAAATGCAGCCCTTCGTAATAATAATAGGGCTTTATATACAGGCTGCGTGGGTTATAGATTTGGGCTAAGGGAAGCCCTGGAATTAAATTTCGGGTCTATCTATCACGACTACTCTTTCTCACTAATGCTCGACCCTTTTCTGAAAAATACTGACGGCCATATATGAAAGAGAATACGCGTGTATACGTATGTATGTGTATATATACATATAAATAATTAATAAAGGCGATTATGAGGACATTGGACGTCGAAGAACGTCCCCAAGTAGCCCATTATCATTATAAGTAAAATTGTTCGAATCACGATATTTTATCAAGTATTTAGGTAAATATTTTTATAGATTAGTATATATGGAGCAAAATTCAAGCACCCTTGGAACCCTTAAAATACGCATTCAAAAGAATGTTGGTAATTGATAACGAATAATTCAGATATTTTCATAGCCATTGCCAGGTTGATGTAACAGTTGCAATGATATTATATATTATTTATAGATAATGAGTAACGTTTATTTATCAATATATATGTACAAATAATCATTTGCAATAATGCCCATGGCGTAATTCGAATTTAGTGCTGTAAAAGCTGGTTGTAAGGGTTGAGAGATACAGACTCGATTCTGGTGAGTCCCGAATCGTTGTCACGCCGTTCATCGACCAAACGTGCGGCGTGGTATTACATAGCTGTGTATCCCTTGCGGTGATAACTTCCGGTATTAATGGGCAATCGAATACACGAGCCGGACTGGCGTTACTGTCCCATATTATAGACGATATACGATCGAGTACATTTCCCGATAGCAAAATACACTTCCAACACAAAGTCACTTAGCAACCGTCGTCTTTACATCTTGGACCACCCCTTGGTGGTGCACAATACAAAGCTGTCTAATTATCCTGTCCGCCGAAACGAAAAAGCTCGGTCTTTGAAATTCTACACTCTCGTGTGCATCGAACAAACGAGAATTCTCGCGAGAGCAATGCACTAAAGTCGTGGATATACACGTCGACTGGTATCCCCAACGAGAAGGCTAATAATCCACGTGACTCAATGCGCAAACCTCCGGGCTATGCCCTCTTGCTATTAGATAAGGATTGGCCAGCAGAAAAATGCATCGGGGCTTTTGTATAGCCAGGAAGTCACGCGGAAGTGATAATCGATGATATTCATGATCTGATGCCAACTATCGAGTCAATTCGAATCTTTCGAAACGATTATGGGAAAAATCAGTTTTTCGAAAACTGATAAAACGGAATGTGAAAAAGTACACTGACTATCAAAGTGTTATTGATAAGGTAACAATTTAATAGTTTACGTAATTAGTTTACATATTTTGGTTAATGTTTGACTTGGTAGAATTTTGCTAACCAATAATTATATTAACCAATAAATACTCCAATTATTCGGTTGTTCCACTCATGCTGAACACCAAATTCGTTTTATTTAATTTGGCACCGAAATTAAGAATTAACTAATTTTTATCATCAAGCAGAAATTATGTTAATTCATTGTTACTTGAGTAAGTAAAGTAATTCATTATTAAGCTAGTCGCGTAAACTATTCAGTTACTTTTTATTTTTTAATTTACCTTTTTTTAGAAGTTTTTTATTTCGACTGGCAACTATACAGGTTGACAAGCAACGATGGGTAGAACCGTTGCACAAAATTCTTGGATGAAAAACTTCCGTGGAATTCTTGTTGGAGGGTTTTGTCGAATATTTTCAGTCCATGATCAAATCCTTGTGAAGTTTGTCTGGGTCTACCTTGGGGATACGTACTATTACATGTACTTATAACATAATTACATTTAATGTTACTTATATTAGTAGTAGTAGTACACGATTATGTTATATTATTAGTAGTAGTAAAAATGTTAACATAAAGATATCATATATTTATTAAATAAATATATGATATCTTTATGTTAACAGTTTTTGGATTTTCGGGCAGAAAAAGTTTTTTCACTTAATCATCGATAACTTTTTCGTTTATAGGATTTGGCACTGGACTCTGTGCTCAATCTCTTCGTTATGATTTTCTTTTTAAAATGCTTTTTAATAATTTAAATCCGATGAACTTTTCGATCTTTGGCAGAATTTCAAAGTTGGACCATCGATTTTTGCAAATTTTTCCATACATACCCCTTTGTCTCATTTTTTGCCTTTTTTCAAGTGGACTTTCCGGGAAAACTATGCGAGATATCGATACGAATCCAACGCCATTATTTAAGTCAGGCAAAAACCTTTCCCAAACCCACCAAATAAATTTCCGTAGCTAATAAAAAGCTTACCCAACGACCTTTTGAAATTTCGTGATTTTTGAGATTCCGGAAAAGTGGTCGGGTAAGTCGAAAAATACTTTTTTCCGTTTTTAAGCTCTTAAAAGTGTCTATTTAATCGGAAATTTTCTGCTGATTAGGAATATGCCCGAGTTTTTGCCGAAAGTTTAGAATTAGACTGGGAAAATGCGAAAAAACCTTGCTAGAATATTGTTTCGACATTTTTCCCTACAAATGGACAATCCGAATTAAATTGTGGATTTGTCTTCAAGGTATAAAAATACATCGTCATGGACGTACGATATGACACTAAACGTCTAAATTTAATAATTATCTCGAGACTAAGCCCGCTGAAGGAGCACGCCAGATCGGCTGCCTTTCAAAATTAATAACAATTCAGGGGTTGATCCGGGAATCATACATGCTTATATCAATAGACTCAGAATTTCACGCCCAACTCACCATTTCACGGATGACATTCTTACGTGCGACACCCTGTATAACCCAGATAAATAAAAAAATCTTCTTTTGAGAAATTGGTTTAAAATCAATTTCATGCAATTCGCAAAATTTGGAATAAAATCGAACGATTGGATTGACTAATGAACGCATCTAACATACTCGAAAACTCTGTTAAACTCCAGAGAGACGTGTCAGCGGAAAGGTAACAAAGGGGTTGTCTTTTGGCAGCGTGAAATAACGAGCGCAGCTGTCACCACTCTGAATTTCTTCCCTGAAGCCTTCTTGGTGGAAGCTCGTCGCGAATCATTGAGCATGCCGGAAGTTACCAACACAGCGTTACACTAAATATCCCTGCGATACACAATATCGACGGCTCTCACACGACCCCTCACGAACGCAGAAGAAACCGCCTTCCCCCCAAGCTTCCGATCCATCGACATACGCCCTTTTGTCAGCTGACCGTCAAGACGGTATACACGCTGCTGGTACAACTCGAATATTATATTGTGTGGTGGAAGCTTGAGGCAATGACGCAATTCCGAGCGGGCAGCTGCGCGACATCTGCGGATTACGTTCTCGCGCTACGCGAAGCTCTTTCTCGCCCGCGCACGTCGATCGGTCTAGCATGTAATGCTAGCTAATGTACATATACATAATAATAATAATAATAATAATAATAATATTTTCAACACATTACTTAAGTAAAAAGAGTCATTGTGAGAGCGATATAAATATTTAAATATCTTTGTTGATATTATTCTTCAAAGCGAAAAAAAGAAAAAAAAACATTGAGAAAATTCACATGGGTTGAATAAGCAATTACGTATATTTTCATCTGTTGATATTTCCATTGAAACTTCTTTGTGTGAAATTAATGGTAATAAATTAATGAGACAAATCACATGAATTTATTTAAGTATTATTTGAAGTATTCAATCAAATCAATGATTAACTACCGAAAATAATGATACAGAGACATTTTCGAAAAAACCATTGGTAAAAAAGTCGTGACGCGAAACCAAAAATATACCATTTTTTAATTCCGAGTTACATCACGATTTAAAAAAAAAGTAGATTAATCGGCAAAAAAATCGTACGATTTGTTTCCACATACGAAACTGAAACTAGCGTTGTCGTTTTCAATCACAGATCGGTGCGATCAATCGTTTTGAAAGTCCAGCCCACGATTCCGCAAAGTACGAAAATCGTGGACAACCGGGATGTTCAAAATGACATACCGAGCATTAAAAAAATCATACACACCATAAATAAAAAAGAAAAACGAAGCTAGCTTCGTCCATTGAAAAATGCCGTGTGGTGAATTCATTTATGATTTTTTTCGTCGAGATATTCGAGTTTTTGTCCAAATAGAAAAGATGCAGGATGTGTAATACTTTTGCACAAGGAACCCAAACAAACTGCAATGTTAGGACATGCACCTATTATCTTTTTCGTCTATATACATATAACTAGAAAGAGAGGGAGATAGAGAGAGAGAGCAAGAGGGACAGGGCGAAAAATGTGGTTAGAGTTTAAACGATGTACAGGGTGTCGCAGCTCATAAAAAAGAAGACGATATTAATAATGCGTGAAAGATGTACAGCTGGGACGTATTGCGCGAGTTACTCTGATGGATATAACGCAACGCTGCACGAATTAAACGTCAAAGCGATTCCGTCATTTGATGCTTATTTCGCGCGTCCTCAATTCCGAAAGTGAGTACTCTTCGTGGCAAAAGCGCTTTTCAAAAACATGGATTAGATAGCTTTTGAGATCTGGCCATTCGCTTGGCAGTTTGCGGGCTCTAGAAGAAGATCGAGCTTTCTGGCAGGAAAAAAGTAATTTTCTATCTGATCTGGTGAAAAACAATGGTGGCGTTTTCAGTGCTCAAGAATGTTCGTTGTTGGGTAGAAAAGTGAAAAAAACTCGTTGGGGTATACGAAAAAAGGTTTTTGAAGGTTTATTAAAATGGGAGAGAGAATACCAGAGTTTAACAATTTGGAGTGGCGGAAAAAGTGGAGGGTGACCCGTTGACAAACGAGGCATATTTTTCGTCGAGCCCGTCTACTTTCCTCCCATCGCCTTCTTTTCCAATTAGGAGGACACGATGGAAGCTTCCTCCGGGGAAAAATGAGAACCCAAAACGCCTGGAGATACACGAGGTGAGGAGAAACCTCCCGTAACGATCAGGGGTTGCCGTCCACCGGGCAGGATTGTCTTCTTGAGGAGTTTCCCCACTTCCGAAAATAAACAAGATTTCGAGAAGAGAAGGAGAGCGGAAAGTTGATTTCCGCGCTCCTCGCTCTTTGTACTCTTATTCATAGGGAAACGTTTGTAATGTTTTCTTTTTCTCGAGGAAATGAGATTTTTCCATTGCGCACTGAACCGAAGTACTGGATTCTTTCAGAAAACTTTCAATTTGTTGTATCTTTATTTTCTGTTGCATGCGGCGGAAATTCGTTCGCAGTGTATATCAAACGTAATTATGTTTTCCAAGCTCGCGCATTAAAAATATTTTCACTCAAGTGGGATAACTAAAGACGAATATTTTCGCTGAATAGTACTCGTCTGCTTTTCTAGGCCATTATTCAAGGGGTTAGGCTGCCGTGACAAAAACCCTTCGTCCCATAGGAAGAGAATATTTATGATTTTTTTTCATCTACAGGTTGATAAAAATCACGTACATCGTAAAGCCTTTTATGCCCAAGAGTGCTTCAAGTGATTATTGATAACTGTTTTATTTATTTATAGTGTTCAAACAAAATTTAGTACACCCTGTTGATGCACATGCAATTGAGTGATCAAACTATTTTTAAATATCCAGTCATCCATCTTTCAAAATAAATATGTTGACGTAATCCTGATTGTAAAGTTATCGAAGTAGCCTAATCCCCCAACATTCAAAGTGCTCCAAGTTACTGCCTCGATTTAGAAGTTTTTATTGATACTCCACCGTTGACATTATCAATGATAAACGGATCAGAAAATCGTGCCGGATTTCGAAACTTTGCCGTTAAACGTTTTCAGGCAGGCTGACGGTTTGAATTGTTTTAGTTTTTATCTTCTGGTGGTTGACGAAGAATTTCCGACAATTACGATTCCGTGGCACAGAATATTGTTCTTTTCTCTGCTTTCGATTAATCCACGAATATCATACGAGTGCGTCACAACGTCGCATGGCGCCACAACACACGTCGATATCTTATGGGCTGAGCCACCCTTTCTTCAATAGGGAAAAACTGACGGAGTGCCGCTTGGCACTTGGGAGCTTGATGGGAGATGAGACGAGCTAGTCCCGGCGAATAAAAATGGAGAAAGGAGCACTCGCATTAGGGCGAAAGAGAGGTTTCGGCGATAGATCGCAGAACAAAAGGAAGAAGAAGGGGTGAGGCGAAACGGCGAGCCGGATCGAGGGGAAGAAATGGACAAAGTTGTAAAAAAAGAAGAAGCGCCCTAGCGAGCCAGGATCAGAGGATGACGAGTGGAAGAGAGCTGAAGGTACTTGCCTTGGCTCTGTGAGGGAATCAAAGTGGAAGCTGGAAAAAAGACAGCAGCTTTCGATGGAAAAAGACAGAAGAGGAGATTAAAGAGAGCGCGTGTGATTTAGTGAGAACCGAAAAATAAAAAAAGCATCAACGACGCAACTTGTGCTCTAAACGTCGACTGTTTATGTTCCGGTATCTCTGTGGGCGACGTAATGTGCTTTTGCTTGTAGAAAAAAGTTCGATGTTTCTTTGTTAGTTTATTTAGGCACGAACTCTCCCATGGACCAGGCAGGGTCGCAATCGGTACTCACGATTATACTTTTACGCTATGAAGATTAAGAGCGATGAAAAATGTTCTTTCATTTCGCAAAATCTCAGTACAGTACTGAAGAGAGTTCGTTCAGGTTCTAGGAATGAACACATTCTGTAAACCAATTTTTATGATGACTTCATTTTTTCTCAAGCTCATAAGTGGCCTGTAGTACAATTTTTTTATTTCCTAAGAGCCCAATATCGTTTCTAAAGGGCTACAAAGTGTGTTTGCTCTAATCCTACGATCGGACACATTCCGTTAGCTCAAAACAGTATGAATAGACTTTCACATGATTTAATTTTTTTCTAAGTCATAAATGACCTAAAATACAATGGGTTTTTTGTAACTAAGATCCTCATACAGTTCTCAAGAGTAATTTTAAGAGGAAGTTTGAATCCTGCCTGTGAACACATCATGCTAGCCCGAATGGATATCGAAAATCGACTTTATTTTTTCTCAGTGACTCTTCATTGCCTTTCATCAAAAGGATAGATGATAAGATCTCTTGATCGAATCATAACGAAATAAGTTGGAACCTCCATGCACAGATACGATAATCCCAATGGCTTTCGGAATGCAGAGGAGATAAAGGAAAATAATTCATACAGAAGCGAACTATTCACAGGCTTTGCCTGTTTTGGTGAGATAACAATGTGGCTACGTGATTTTCCCTTCAAAGAGATTTACTAGGACGAGCAGACACGTGTTGCTAAAAACCTCGTGCACAATCTTTCTCCCTTTTGAGCGATCTCCCATGGCCATGTGCCCCATATGATTTGGATTTTCATCCAGAGGCCACCCTTCCTAGTAACGAAAACAGCTCGTTCGAATCTATTTTGAACATTTCTCAAAGTACTTTTTACGTGTGGCGACTATAACCGTTCATAAAGTGAATCCGCTCGCCACCCTCTTTCGCCACGCTTTAATATCCCGATAGCCTTGGTGAATAAATAAATACAGCCATTTACATGGTTTTTACGATTGTTGTCGATTTTTTTATTGCTCGCTGACGAAACAGTAATGATGCAATGATGACAGTTTCCTATTACGTGTACATACACGGATTTCCTGAGCGTCTAGACTACCGAGAAGGCAGAATTCGTACTGTCCAAATGTCACCAGATTAGGTGTCAAGAACAATGACGAAAGAACGAATCGATGTTGAAATGATAATTTTGCAATTTTGCATCGCATCGCATCAACCAGCGTTGTAACTAGCATCATCAATTCTGTAATTCTTCATCCACTTACTCATTACTTCAAGTGTGAACGAAGACCGAATTATTATCGCCGTTAAAAAAATTGAAATAAAGAGAAATTTTCTTTTAATTGCGGCTTACGTTCCTTGAAGATTAAATCTCGCTTGTATGAACGCAGGTAAAAAGCGAGGACTCCGCGAGAGAAAGAACTGTGAAAAGAGGCACCTCCCGTGAGAAGCTCGTTAACGCTTATATCTTCGTTCGTAATAAATCCGATCGGACGTTTTAACTGCCACGAATCCCGTGAAGGAGTACCTCAGCTCCGCGAGAAAATTTAGAGGTCTTAGACACGAATGTGTCAATTTGAATTTCCAATAACCGCGCACACGAAGAACGAATCTTTTCTTTTTATTCGAAATAAAAGACACCTCCCACAGTGGCCAAAAATTATAATATACTCCACTGTTTACAGCTTTTTGGAAAGCTTAAAAATAAAAAAAAACATTTCTGAGATTTTTATTTACCATATGTGCAAAATATGATTTTTGACAACAATGAAAGCAGCAAATAAAAAGGAAAATTTGTTACATTCCTATTTCAACAAAAATTATATTAAAATCTACGGTTTTTTCATCGAAATTAGAGAGATGGTTTCATTAAAAATTCACCACCGGTGAAAATGTGTAATATAATGGAAAAATACTGAAATGAATAGTAAGTGCAAATACGATCGATTCCTCACGTCGAATTGGAAGTTGGAGCAACAAATGCATAGTTGTTCTTGAAAAAAGAAAGTGAACGCTATGACCTTACTTTTCGTTTTAGAGCTCTCCATATGAAGTTCTGATTTTTGTATTATGTATTGAGTGAACGAATGTATGATTCTTAAGTGTTTACTCACTTTTTTCACCTTACTGAAAGAAAACATTTCTCGCTGTCAGACATGTTGATTTCTTATCTACAAATTAAACGCAATTGCGGGAAGATTTCCCTTTTTACAAATTATGACGATACGATAACCGCGATCACAGAGTCTTTGACACGGTCAAAAAACATACGATGGCTTGTGGTCGATTTGGCAAAAAGTTGAAAGCTTCGCGAGCAGCGACATTTCTATAGAAATTGTTTTAAGGATTCTGGAGAACGATTAAAACTTCCCCCAAGCGAAACACCACTCGTCCGAGTACATATGGAATATCGTAGAGAAATCTCCGCAGATGTTGGGACTAAGACACAACAAAAAAAAGATCGTTCGTGTGTACGTACAAAAGCAGAAGGAGAGGAACGAATACAAAGATGAGCCGGTTTAACGATCGAAGGAACGCAGTCATTGGCACTTCCACGTGTCTTTGTATGGCCAGAAAATTCACAGCAGAGTGTTGCTAATCACTGGAACGAGGAGTGGCAAAATTTGCTCGTTACAGCGCACGTCTCGAGTCCCTTATGGACTTGAGAGTGAGATATACATGCGCCGCTGGCGCCGAGCTATAATAACCATTCACCCACGCGAAGTCTCAAACGTTTTTTTTTGCGAGGAACGAGGAGTGAGACTGAGAATCCCGGGGATCTTTTTCTCCGTATGCGACCGAGCGGTGATCTCCCTTGGTCTTTGAATGTCCGAGGTTTTCGGCTCCGAAATTTCTCGATTCTCCAGCGTTTCTCTCGTATGTCTAGGGGCTATAAATCCACCCAACGTTTTAGGATAAAACGAACCCCAAGCCCGTTCCGGGCCCTCGGTGATTCATCGAAAGAGATCGAATATTCGTTGTGATCAATGCACAATATTAAGGCTGCAGGAAGGAAGACGCAGCCTCCGGTACCTTTCGTGTGCAGCGTTTGTTCAGGGTTTTTGTATCATAGACATTTGTGATGTCGATACGTTTCGTGATACTAGTACATTAGTGATACTACGATATCCATTTCCGTTGCTGTCTAGAATGAGAAACGCATTTCTCTGATACTTACAATGTCAATATTGTCGGACACATCGGTCAGCTTCTCAGAGGGGAGTTTGGGGATGCATTAAGGGAAAAAAATACTCTTTTGCGATCCAGAGCGCACAAAGGCAGCGGGCCTGTTGCAGTTACACAGGTGGAATATGTCTTGATATTTACTGTTTTCCATCGAGCGCCTTGTAACACTACCTACTGATGATGCGTCAGACCCAATTGTAAAGATGTGGCACTGAAGAACTGTCATTTCTTTGGTAGTTCTTCTTACGTAGCCACAAAATGATTGAAATATATTACCCTCATCGGAACTTCCAACACAGAATCTACTCTGAATGAAACTTCCCACGGAAGAGTCATTCAGCTAAACCGAGACTTTAGAAACCCCTGGAGTAGCGGAAGTTACCCAAAGGACCCACATCCTTTATTGTTACGATCCACAATGTCGAGCCTGCGTCATCAAACCTAATCAATAGAACTCTCCTCTGGACCAATAGAAAACTCATAAAATAGCGGTAACACGCGTAACAGCTTGGGGTAGATAGTCGTTCGGATGAGCGAACCCAAACATATCGATAATAACTCCAGTGAGGAAAGAACGCTTACGTTTGGATGACAAGAGCTCGTTGCTGAGGAACCCTCGCCTATATAAAACACGACATTGTGACGTACAAATGTGCACGTTATTCTTCGAGTGTGCTCGCAACCAATGAAGCAACCCTCGTGGATACACCTCCTATATCGTGACTCGTCTCTATGCGGAAGACATAAATCCAACGCCGCGGTTTCCCCAAGAAGAGCTTACCGGCTCCGGTAATCTCTTCAGCGCGCGCACGCCCAAGTTTCTAATCTCACTTCGACATCTGAGCTCGTTCGTCAAGTCTTCTGTGCTTTCCAACCCCAAGTTTCTTTCGGGCTTATTATCTGTCCGCGTGTATATGTACGAATGAATGTGGATATCCTTATGTTGGTGTGCATTGAATAGGTGAGCACGCTTTTACATATGTCACGCTCTAGAATCGCGTAGACCACCTCGTTACCGCAATATGGCAGAGAGCACTAGAAAAAACGATGCGTCTTGTACCGTTCCAGAGGGTGGAAAACACCCCCTGAATGCCTCAGTGGAATCGAATGAAAACGGGCGTTAGTTGTTGGAAGAAATGGATACCAAAAATGGAATGGTACGATGGTGAAATTGTGGCGAAGAGGAAGTATAACAACGGAGCGACAATTTGTTGCAGAAGAGTACAATGACGAAGCGAATTGACGACGTAGAACGCAGATGTCTTTATTCTTGATGTAGGTAACTCTCTAGAGTCTCGAGCCATGCGCCGTCGAGTCGAAATATATTTTTCAATTTCTAAGAAGTTTCCGGAACCCGGGAGGAGATAGGAACGTATCTTGAAGCGGCTGATGATCGACGCACTTTCGAAATTGAGGAGCCTGAAAGATGGAGCCGGTACGGTATGACGCAAGCTCCAACGTATTTACGAGGAGGCACATTTTTCTATGTTCGTCACCAATGTTGGGTATGGTGAAAGGGGACGTGCTTTTCTACGTGATAGGTTGCGGTTGTCGTGCTGAAGCTTGCGTCATTGGAATTCGACGAAAACACACTATTTATTTGTTTCCCTGTTTTTATTATTACGCAAACTTTTATTCTTCAGGTTTAGGTTATGGATCCTACCTAAGGATTTTCGATAATATTTCAGTAGTTTTTTTGGACTAAGGTGTGTCAAGAAAACGCATGGATGAAAGATTTTGTTTTGTTGCAACGGTTTTAATCGCCATTGCATTTTATCTGTGTTGCATTGCAAGTGACTATGAGACAACAAAGCCCAACTCTGGGCACCTCGAATATACGCGATTGGATACAAAGAACACGCGCGGATGAATTATGCGTCTAAACATAATAGAAGCAATGGGGTATGTGCGTAAAGTGCTCGCATCGATCAATCGCCCAGCACTAATCCGCTTCTAATCTTAATCGTGTCTCCATCACAGCCTCTACGGAATCAACGCGCGTCGACACGGTCTCTTCGCATCCCTCGATGCGTTTTGGAACGCGATGATGAATCGGAGTTTGAAAAGAGTGTTCTCTGTGAACAAAAACACGGTGTTCCAGCTTTGGCCAACGCGTGATCGCGTTCATTTTTGTTCCAGCTGGTAAAGAGCACTCACCCAAAAAAGAACGACATGGGGGGCTTTTACCGTTCAAACGCAACGATCTTCTTTAGTTTCTATAATTTTGTATGAGTTTGAACATTATTCAAGAACCTCGATCTTTTATTCACGAAATCTGCTTTGGAATGTACTTTCATTGTTCAATGAAAAATGTAATTCTTTCCTTGATGTTCTTTCATTGTTCTCGAAAAAATGATTTTGGGTACTAATTCAAGTAGGAAATGGATAGGAATTTGTATCGAATTCCATTAATGAACATTTCTACTCCCGAATAGTGACTTTAACATTGACATGTTCAATGGTGGCGACATCTCTTTAGCGGACTTTTTTCTTCCTGGACATTAAACGATGACTCGAGTCGTACCAATACGTCACATAATATCGACTCTGACACCTGAACCCTATAGTTCGCTGTTTTTTCCACCCATGCCTAAAATATACACGATGCAGTAGTGGTCTCGAATTATGATAATTTCGTAAGTGTCTTCCCCGCTTTTACCAGGAAGGGACGTCGAGAGCTGGGATTCTGGCGAGCTAGCCTGGAATCGGCGAATCCGCGTAGCATTCATCGCCGGGGTTTGTCAGGGGTGGTGAAAAGGCTACGAGGATGGGCAGAGTTTGAGAAAGGGGAAGGGATGGTCTGGTTAGAATTTTGGGGTGAAAGTTGTGGCACGAGGCATGCGTAACTCTCGGGGTGCCGAGCCGGTGAGTCATGCTTCATCCCCTGCGGCGTGCCGAGAGGAAATGGGGGAGGGGGATGGCTGCATCCCTCTTGCTTTTTTCGTTTCATTCCCCCACGCCATCTCGACATTTTCTGTGCTCTTTTGTGAGCGTGCATTCGTGTTCTCCTCGGTATATACCAGCCGGTCTGATGGTTTCTTTCACGATAGATGTGTGCACGTAGAATCCGGGAGTATGGCTGATTGAAATCATATATCTTCGCGTCTGTTGTCGACCATTTTTTTCCCCAATTCTTCTCTTCGTCTCCGCGACTCCAAGAATCCGAATCTGAATGTGTCTCCAGCTTCTTCGTTGCACACACCGCGAAGTATTGGACTATTGGACATTCGCCGTGGCAAGGATTGACGAGTTGACGGTAGTTGCTGGTCTCGGGATAGTGACAGGTTGAAGATATCAAGATTGAGAATACGACTCTGAGGATGTAACCGAGAATTTACAATAGCCCGTGTCAGCCTCGGTAGTGGCCCAATGCGTTTCGGACAATCTCGATTGCCGATTCTTTTGAAGACTCTTCCAGATCATCAGTCGTGTCAAAGCGATTCCAAGAGATCCTTGATGTCACTCTCAGAGATCATGCATTGTATCACAGAGAACCAGACGGAACCCTTGTTTAGGATACTCAGGTACCACGAATAAATCGAACAAACTTGAAATACCTGAACGCGATATTTCCTCAGCTGCAAAAGCAATCCCGAAAAATTCATAATTCCGTCAAACTCTGGCAGGAATGACGGAAACAGAAGAAACGTTTCTCTACGCCAGCTGAAAACATTTCGTCTATTTTTGAAGACACCAAAAGAGCTCTTGGGCTCTCGGACTAGCACGAACGTGGACATTGGATAAACGCACGTAGAAACTTTGAATGCGAAGGAACGTTGCATCTTCAGTCGTGGGGCCCTTGGTAGTCAATATGGAAATGTCTGATGGCAGGGTGTCCTTCGAAAATTACTGTATACTTTATGTATAAGTGTACGTCGGTCTATAGAATATGTATAAGAAGAAGAATAAGACTCAGGGAGCCCGGCAGCAGACAGAAACCGACATTTTTAATTTATTTTCAGATTATTCAGGGAAACGTCTCGGAACGTTGGGAGAAGAGGGACACTCCGTCCGTCTCCCTCTCTCTCCCTCTCTCTTTCTCTTTCGACAAAGATACAGCTGGCTCTGAATCATCAGTGCCATGGCCACGTCTCATCGTTCGGGTTGAACGATACGTCCGCAGCGAACTCCCTCAGCGTCTCGTACAACCTCTCGCGACGTTGTCACGTTTTCCGATTTAGGCTATACCACAAATACGAATGAACCCGAAAATGCGTGGAGAAAGTATATTTTGAACCCGTTATGGCTACGCAGCGTTAGCTGTAGGAACGTCCGTTCGGAGAATGAGCATTAAAAATTTGTTTTCATCGGTTGTTGATTTTGGGAACGGGACTTAACTTGATCCTTGTATGCTTGCATTAATGTCGATTCGGTAGACTCGGGATTTGCATAATATTGGTTATTGGTACAATAGAGGACTTTTGAGTTGGTCTGCAGGCTAGAATATATCTTCAAAATCGTTCGGAACCCTGAAATATTTAGCATTCCAATTTTATGATCGAGGTGATAGTGCGGTTTGCCTCTGGACCGGAAAATGATTTTCTACCGATTTGCGGTGAGGATTCACTTCAAACCATAAAAAATTAAAAATTGCACCGTTTTGCGTCGAGTCTTGACACATCCTTTGGTCTCTCGGTCCCTTCGTTTTTCCAACGCGAAAGTTCGAGCCACCGTTCGTACTGGTACACGCAGAGTGAAGGACCATTGTTCGCGTTAATCGAATTCAACCTCTCTCCTGCAAATGTTCCGTTCGGATTGAAGGATTGGGTGTTGCCGGTGCAACAAACGTTCAATGTCATCACTGATCTTTTTTCAGCCGTTTTTTTAATCATTTTCACGAGCCTCGCAAAGCCTATGCCGAAGAGCCAACGGAGCAGAAAATTCTATAGCTTCGCGTCCGAAGCGGATGAGTCCTCGCTCAAGAGGCGAATGTGCCATGAATAGCGTGTCGACAACCTCATCAGCCCGACCGCGAACACGAAACGTTCAATTTCCAACGATTCCCGCGGTTGTTAAATGGGATCTCAAATTATTCACAATTTTTTCGTCTTTCCAAATTTTCGCAAAAAAAAAACGAAACTCGTAGAATGTGAGAGTTTCTATCTTATCGAATCTTCGAAAAGCCGACCAAATATCCAGAATTTTCCTCACACCATTCTCATGATACATCCATATTCAATTATCAATACGTGCATATCTCAACAAAGAGTTCAAGTTTTCATCGATGAAATAAATAAAAAATTCTCTACAATACCTTGTTTTCCTCATTATCCAAAAACGAATTTTCCATACTTTAATTGATAGTTCCTTAAATAACAATTCATACATTTGATCAGTTTTTCTAACGCAATTTTGGGCTACGTAATTTACAAAGTAAAAATACATCATTTTGGCTACATTTCAACCATGCAAACTCCAAGAACATCATCAATACATAATTTTAGAATAATTGTCATTCGTCAATGAAGGAAACTCTTTGAAATATCCGGAAATATTTATATAAAAACGAACGTCATCAAATTTATCGTCATCTATCGAATTTATGATTCTGCGAAAATTGCTAGATACATACACAAACATATACACCTCTATATATATATACTCAAGCTCAGAGTACTCGGCTGTTCAGGAGGCTAGTGAGCAGCGAATACCTGCGGACGCCGTAAAATCCATGAGCCATGTATTTTGCGGTTGACCATGCGTAGCTATACGTTTGGTTCGTCGTAGCTACGATATACATGTGAATGCAAACAGTGCGCACACTAAATTGGTTTCCAACATCACGTACAAACCTTTTTCACACGTACATACGTCGAATGAACATTGACCGGATAGACACGTGTGTAGGAATGGATTTATGTACACGTGCAATCGTACAATAAAGACAATAACGTCCATAGTACTCCGGCCGCAAGCTCATACGTATAAAGCCACGAGTATATACGTATAGCTGAAAGTCATATGCACGGAATACAATGCAAGTCCGAACGAAGTATGAAGAGAGCCAATATGGTTCCTCGTTCGGTTATTCTTGAAGGTATCCGTGTACAGTAAATATGAATAACGATATATAGGTCCACGCATGTGTAGGCCTTTGAAACGCAGAGGTGCATCGACTTCTCTGCAGGCTACGTTTTTCTCGCCTACTCGGACGTCTCCACGGGTGTGTTGATGGCCTAAAGCTGAAAACAGCACAAGGCCTGCCCTCGGATACAACTTTCAAGCCCATTCGATTGTGAGGTCGTTGATACGAGCCACGTATACCCGATGTGTGCACTGCCACGGAACCATCAAGTACACGCACTTATCACTGTGTATACGTGCACACTACGATTTATTATTTACGCGCGTTAATGGGCCGTAGCGCACGACTGTGGCGAACGAGCTCCAAGTCCAACAAGCGTAGATAATACGAATGCATAGGTGAATGTCTGTAGTGGTATTCTTTATTTTGGACTACCTACGAGTTCGGATTAAAACATGCCCCTAGCTAAAATGTATTAAATCTGGACCGAATGTTCACAAACGTGTTGATATTTTATAGTGAACCGAGTTGGAATCGCGTTGAAGTTTGCATCGTTGAAACGCTATTACTTTTTTTTGAGTTTTTTTTTGCCAAATTTATTTTTACAGATTCGTGCCATGAATTTTGAAATGAAAACATTCCTGTTGGTTTACATTTGAAGGTTGAGTACTTAGAAAGTGTTGCGTTTCGATGATGCAAAGTCCGAGCCAATGAGTCGAAAAACAAGGAAAGCTTTTGTTTCTTAAAAATTATTAAAATTATTAAGAAATTTCTTATTAAAAACAAGGAAAGCCTTTTTTTCTTATTAAAAATTTCTTAAAAATAAGAAACAAAGCTTTTTTTCTCTTTTTTTTTACTTTTCCGAACGGAATTCGGCAGCTTTACAAATGTCACGAAAAATCGAAATTTTTCTTCGAAAACTCCCATGAAAATTGTTCGCTGGGTTGTTCGTTCGTGATATATTAATTTTAATCGTGACTTGTGCGTTAGAAAATTATCGTAAAATGATTTAAACGAGATAAAATCATCGAAAATAGTAGCGTTATTCAAAATACTTGACACGGTGAACATATCTGTGTTTTCAACACAAAGAGTGTATTCAACAGTTCTCATGTTTGAGGTAGAGATCGCGTTTTTTCTTGCATGTCCCTTGTAATTCAAGCAGCGTCAACCACTTCACTATACGCACTTCTGTATGGTCAAAAAGGGGGAGGGGGAGAATTCGAGCGCGACAATGACGCACTCCCGGTGTGAACCCCGATCTCTGTAACAGTAGATCCTCCGTAACTTTAAACTCAAGAGAGAGAGTGAGAGGAGTTCGAGCGCGGGGGGGGGGGGGCAGCGAGAGAGCTAGAGGGTAAAAAAGGGCGAGAGAAAGAAAGAGAGCATCATAAAGAGAGAATATTTCGCGCGCGCCAATTCGACAAAACGAGAGAGCCCAGACCCGGACTTGAATGCCTCTCGTTTTGCGAAACGACCAACCGGTGTGGTTCTCCATACGTAACACGGCTCTTTTGAAAAATCTCGTTCACGAATACGATTTTCGATCAACGCGTTCTACCCAGAAATTCCATGGAACAATAAGCCTAAATTGAAAGAAAATTTAACGATAACGCGCGTTAAAAAATTTGGCGTGAAAGTTTGTTGAAACTGAAGGAATATGCTTTTTTTTAATTTTCAAAACTTCTTTTCGTCAGATTGAAGCCAGGAAATTCAGACGAACATTTTTTGTAATGCGTGTTTAATAAGTAACAAGGTAACTTTACAAACTGAATAACAATGACCATGAGAAATAAAAAAAAATGTCGTTGCATTCCAACGATGCAAACAGAAATTCCATAAAAAAATATATCCTACTTTCCACGAATCGACAAGGAATTTTCACGATGGCATTTTTCAGGTGTCTACAGGGATAGAGATTAGAATCACTCTTCCAAATGAGACCAGATATGACTAAAGCTACAGGAATTCGTTATCGGTAGCTAAAAGTTACCAGGTAACCGAACATTGTAAAATCGTTCCAGAGCTTTTCCGAGATTTGAATACTTCGAAAAAAAATAGCTCGATAGTGAACTGCAAACATCGAGTACGGCAAGTATTTTGATCTTGCAGTGGTGTAATTTAGTCATATGCTATTTTTGAAGAGGTGTTATTATTGACATGAACAAATTGGACATTGAGAAAAAAAAATTGCCATTTAGCAAACACCCATCACAGAGAGTAACTCTGCCTTATTAACAGTAAAAACACAGTACGGCTGACCCAACTCCATTATGATTGGCCTGCTAATAAACTGCAATATCTTTCTCCATTGACGATTATCGTAAACAGTCTTATTTCTTCATTCATCGTACCAACTCATACTGGTAGGAAAATCACATCTTGTGAATTACGGTCTCTGCTATCACGAAAGCCAATCTTCATCTAATACGTTGATCGAACATACATAGATTAGCTGCAGCCATTTTTTCAATAAACAGAACCACGTAAATTCGCATAAACATGTACGTAATTACGAACGTAAAGTGGGACAAAAGGACAATGTTGATCACCGTTGGAGCGCGATGGAAGATTTGGCAGAATTTTCGATGAACCTTTCATGAAACAAGTTTTACTTACGATTTTCATACTCCATAATTTTCCTTTTTATCGTAAATTTACGCTACAAGTAAATTACTTCAATTTCTCAATTTGTCTATTTCGTCAATCGGAGCAAAGCACTACCATATTCCGATTTTTCTAGAGTCATGTCTGGTCTTTCGTGATTTGCTCCTGCAGCAAATCATTCGAGACATATTCGATAACTTCTGTATATACTGGATTGATTAAAGTAGTTTTGGCATTTGGATAATTGGAATGAAACGAATGTTTTTCTTTTCTAAATTCTTTCACGCCTATTTAGCTTTCAAGAATCACTCGTCCGGTGTTTCAACAAAAGTTAATGAAACCAGATCAAGATAATCATTAATCATCGCAGATAGTGATCAAAGTAAGTAATCATGAAAAGCATTGCAAGCAATGCAAGTGTAGATGCACTGGACTAAAAACTAACCAGTGCAAATACCGATTCCTAAACATTTCTATAGTTAGATCGAGCCAATTGAAATGAAAAGGCAACAGGCCATTGAATTTTTATTACAGTTTAACCACATCTCTTCGTTTTTACTTTCCGTACGTTAACAATGACCTAACTATGGCTATATCACAATTGCCATATGAAAAATTCATTGCGCTCAATACGCAACGATCGAAAGATGGTCAATACTTTGGGATCGCGCGATTTCGCCAAATGGTCATACGTCGTTGGCATAGCGAATGTCTACGTTAAGGATCACTTGATCGAATGGAAGCCGAGTCACGTACCATGCCCTCGTCGATGGAAACGTCTTCCTCGAAGTAACACTCGTCAGCTTCATCCGGTGTCAGCGCCACGTTTGTTTCCGGTGACTCCTTGACGTCCTGTTGCTGCTGCTGCCTTCTCAGCCAATCCATGATAATTATTTTCAGTTTATATACCGCGCCCTTGAAAATAAATCTCCCGAATTCTTTCTCTCTCTCTCTCTCTCTCTCGGTTTCTCGGTTTCTTTCCGTCACCAACCAACAATCGCTCCCCGTCACTTTCGTTACTCGTTTTTCTTCTCTCCTCCCATTAGTCGTCGCTTATTTCGCTGGCACTTTTTTCCTCGCATCGTTCTCGAATCGTGCGAGTGCCTCACACTGGAAATCGTGCCCGGGTGTGCGGTGACGATACGGGCGAAGCAATTATAAACGAGAAACGAAGCAAGAAAAGAAGAAAAAGACGAAAAAAAATATTGAAAGATCGGTAGCAGCGCCGGTCAGGGGTCGTGAGAGAGTCTGGGGGAGCGCTTATCGCTCGTTTCGATCGATAAAACGAGTCATTACAATTGCGCCCACGAATCGGTCACGCCGTTCACCGTTTAAGTGTCCGCGTACCCGCTAAGTGCACCTCCCGCGTATATATACACATATGTTTGTTTATATACATAGATATATTCGTCTATCTATATATTATATATCTATCCATATATCGATCCACAGATGTATCGGATGCGGAGCATACATAAATCTCTCTCTTTCGCTCTAATCGAGAGTTCGTGACATTTGCAAAATGTCAGTCTCACTTCGTCGTCGTTAGTTCCGCATCGAGAAAAAAGCCCTCGAGCCGAACCGTATCTCTATTAGAGAACACACGGGGCGCACGGGCGCACGTAGAATGAAACTAAAAAACAGCGTGAGAGATTTTTAGTTGGTTCGAAAATCGAAGTATCGTGATAGGCTTTTGTCCGATTATCAGCTCCCACAATAACCACAATTTCGTCGACAATAAACAATTTTTCTCGCAATTTCTTTATTTCACTCGCACCTTCGCGCACTTCCGATAAAACAAGAACCAAACTGTACCGATTTTTACAGACACGTCAATTTTATCTTCATCGACACGAAAAGACTACCTATTTTGACTAATGAAAAAAAAAAAAAAAATAAGACACCATAGGAAAATCCACGAATCACTGTCACTCGAAAACTGTAAAAGATCGTCGATCGATTCGTCACCACGAATCGATCAAACACGATCGATTCTCGTTAGTCAACGAAACGTCACTATCACGGTTCTTTTTTGAGTCTTCAACGGAAATACCGAAAGGAGGTTGGATCTTATGTGACCAAGAGATGAAGTCAATTTTTCTTTATCGAGGTGAGATTGATCGGTGCATGGCCGCGTGCTCATGTACGCGATACGCGCGCTACGACAACGCGAGGAATACGAGGATGAAGCGGAGAGTGCGACGCTATATGACGACATACAGGCGCGTCGACTGAGCCGGTGCAGCTGCAACTACGGACGACCGGGGAATGCTGGAAGTTGTAGGTTGGAGGATGGCTCGGGGTTACTGCCGCTGCTGCTGGCTCGAGAAGCCGGCCGGAAAGCGACGGCTGCTTCGTGTTGTATAGCCCGGGTCCGGTTAGTGTAAGCGCGAGCCACGCAGCCGGAGCGCGGAAGAGGAATAGACGTAACGGCGTGGATCAGAGCGAGACGAAATTATTGTGCGGGAGAGCGACAGAGATCGGCAATGGGAAGGGGGAGAGGGGGGAAAGAAGAGCGACCGAGAAAGCGAGAGGGGGTTGCGTATGTATATAGGATGATCCTGTGACGAGTAGAAGGGCGTAAAACGGACGATTCGGCGTGTAACGGGAAGTGAGCTAGACCTTTTTCTCTCGCCACAGTGGATATGGAAAGAGAGAAACGAGGACGCGTGTATAGTGCGGGAAAGGAAAAGGAGAGGGGCTTCGTGGAGTTATAGAGCAAAGCAACGCTGAGCGAGAGGGGGGGGGGGGGGGGGGGGGGGGGGGGGGGGGGGGAAAAAAGGGGGGGGGGGGAGGGGGGGGGGGGGGGGGGGGGGGGGGGGGGGGGGGGGGGGAGGCGGAGAGGAGAGAGAGAAAAATAGGTGGAGGAGCAAAGAGGATAGAGGGTAGTGGTTAGGCACGATAGAGAAGAGAAAAGAGCGAGAAAGAGAGAGAAATTTGATAATAGGGGATGGAGCGATGAGGAACGTGGAGGGGATAAAAGGGGCAAGAAGTGAGGCTTAGATGCGGGGGCGTAGGAACGAGGGTGGCTGTGCTACGGAGGCTTTGCTCTTTTCTCTTTCTCTTTCTCATTCTTTCTCTCTCTCTCTTTTCGTGTCCCTCTCGTTCATACACACACGCATCGTTTCCCTCGTATTATTTCTCATTCCATATACTTCTTTCCATCTTGTCCGTTTGATTTTTTTTCCTACGCTATCTCAGAATTTCTCCTCGACTCTCTTCGTTTCTCGATCTCTGGCTTCGTTTTGTATCTTGAAACGTCGTTTTTTTTTGCTATGAAGGGATGCTCTGTGTCGTCCAATACGAATTCTCGATCAGTATTCAATTTCGCGATCTCTGATGCTCTAGTTTTCTTTGTATTTATTTTCGCATTATTCTTGAACCTAGTTACACCTATCTAGTTTTCTAAGTTTTTATCCCCCCCCCCCCAGCCCAATTTTCAAGGGCAAGCTTTCCATCGTTGATAGTGTGTCAACGTCAATGGGACGATATCCTGAATTTTTCGTTCATCGATTTGTAGTTCATAGTAATACAGGGTGTAGAAAGGAAATCTAGAAATTTCTACGATTCAATATTTCATTTTCACGAATAAAAATCTGGTCGTTTCTTTTTTCCCGAATCCACAAAATGCGATTCGGCCACGTGCTGTCGCGGAGAAAGTCCAGCAGAGAAAAAGCTTCGCAACAGTCTCATAGGTGTCGTAAGGGACCCACTGAATTTCACGGGTCAAAGGCTGTACGACGAGAAGGGTCTTTTGGTCACAGGGATAAACCCCTATGTTGCTTGAGCTGCTGGAGTTATTGGTCGACGTAATGGATACGTTCGTATACTCAAACGAATTGTTTGCTAGTCGTTTACGACTAGCAAAAACTAGATGTACGCCCCTTTTTAGTATCTTCCGAACAGGACTCGTCTTCGCACTTGCGTACACTCAAATCGTTTACTAAAAGTTTCCCAAAGGAGGATTGAACCTTTTTTACTAGTTTTGAAAGAGGTATATTTCGAAATAGGAAGGAAGAAGCTCCATCCAGAGACAATCGAACACATAATCATTATACCTACTAAAATTGATATTTTGAATATTTTTATCGAGTTTGTATATTTGAAATATAGTACAGTTAGTAATAGTAGTAGTAAAACGCTATTATATTGGAAAACAAAAGCATTTTCAAAATGTTTCAAATCGTTGTTCTTTTTTCATTCGCATTCGTCAACGAGCACGTAAATTAATTTCCAAAATATACACAATCACACTTTCAATACGCTCTCTCCATTTTAGCTTCCAGGTGAATCTTTTTTCAATTCAATACCTCCATGAAAATTCACAAACGAACACATTTTGAATTTTTTTTTTGCAAAATACAAGCAAATTAATTTTCGTAGCGCACTTTCCATTGCTTTTTTTTCGAATCGATGTGTTTTATTCAATAGTCCCAAAATAATTCACACTCGAACCTTGGAAAGTCGATTTTTTTTTGGGATTGAAATCGACAATTTTTCGCGAGCGTGTCACATGGCATATGCTTTCTCGTCGAGTTCCCTCGCCATTAATCATAAGCTCAACGAAATACTATTAATTTTCTACGAGCTCTCGATCGCGAGGGGTCTGAAAAAGGGTTACCGAATGAGCGTTCAGCACGGCAGCATTTTCCGACCGAGTATGTGTATGTAGGTATGTAGACTGGTACGGAAGCTGAAGCAACAGCGCGACGCGATATTTCGGTGGTCACGGGCTGCTGCCCCTAATGAAATACGGGCGGTGATACATCCCTGAATCGGTGGGGTTCACATGGAACTTATGGTCCAGCTTCGTTCGTCTGGCGGGTTCGCGTTGCGAGACGGATAGATCGAGAGTGAGAGAGAAAGAATGAGGATAAAAAGTTGAAAGGATGGGCACGCGGTAGTTGGACGGAAAAGGGGAGGACGAAAGGGTGAGGGACAAAGAAAGAAAACGCGAGCACGAAGACAGCTACGTATATAGGGATGACGTCGAAACTGACGTATTCGAGCAGCACCTAGTGAACGAGCGAAAGTGAGAAAGGGCCAGAATTAAATCGTGAAAACCTCGAGCAGCTCGTAAAAGAGTACCTATCGTAAAATTGACCAGCTCTTTTCAGAGCCCATAGTACCACTGAAGTATTGGAAATGTCAATTTTATTAGACGCAAAGCTAGCAGACCGTGTGTAGAATTAAAAAGCGTAACAGAGTCTAGCAGTTCTATCTTGTAATCCAGAAAAAATATGACGAATAACTAGACATTACTTGTATATATTGAGCAATCATTTTTTACATCTGGTAAATAATATTGAAGATATCTTGATATTATTAAAGATTTTTATAATTTTATAACGAATGGATATTTCAGCAAGTTTTCTCGAATTCCGTGCCTCTGTCTGTACTCTTGAACCTGACGCGAAAGGCTGGGTCTAGAGTTGAATAAAAGTGCGAGTATGGGACGAGACATCGAAGAACGAAGGCACCAGGAAATGCAAAGCCTGATCATGGTGAGGGGCGAAATTTTATTTCAATACGAGGCCGGAAAAGAGAGAAAGAGGGTAAAGAGTGATGAAGCAGGAGGAAATGGGATAAGATAAATCAGTACAGTTATTGGTCACCTCTGCTGATTGATAAGCCCTTTAGCCAGATGTTTAAACAGAGCCGAGAATATGCCAATGACTGTTTCATCTCGGCCAGTGCAAGGGCCAACAGCCGAATCGTTGGATCTTATGATACAGTTCGTGGACGAGAGAGAGTGAGGCGAAAAGTGTCCACGAGAGAGGGAAACCCATGATATTCTACGTGTTAGTCATGGTTGCCAATGGCAACTCACACGGACTTGCATTCTCGTCGGAGAGTTTTGGTGAACACACACTCCATTCGTGGTACCTCTTCTCTTCTTTATACTCCACGCCACATCACTTCTCTCTCTGTTTCTCTCTCCGGTTGTCTTCCTCTTTTATGGGCTCGAAAATACATTATACCGCGGGCTGCTACGTCTCGTTACAGACATCATGTTCTGACGCTGATACTCGCTAGCTCTCACAAACGCTTGTGGTGAACTGCAATACTACAAAACGTGGAATATTACTGTCCAAACGTCTTGGCTGGCTCGACAGCTATAGACGGAGAAAATTCTTCTAAAAAAAAAAAGGGTACTGATAAATGGCATTAAAGTTTGCATGCTTAGAAAGCAACGAAAATGATTTTTTTCAAACATCCGACAAAACCATTAGCCTTCAATGCCACTTAAACCAAACCTAACTCTCGCGAAAGCTACTAAGTTCACGCAATTCAGTTGACGAGGAGTTCGTTAAAAAATTGATCATCGTTGCTCCACCAAAAGCCAACATTACTCTTAAACTAACTCTGTAATTGAATAAGAGAGAAGCGCAACGACGCTTTTGTTTTCAATCGACGAGAACTCATCGCCCAAGGAGATACGAATCACATTAACAGACTGGCACATACGACTGTATCAACCAACCAATCACCCTCACCCGTTTACGAGGGTTCGGTCAGTTAATTGATTTCCCTTTTGCTTCTGGGGCTCAACCAAATCCATATACTTGGTACCTCCTGCTATTCTCTACAGGAACCTCCTCCGGTTGAATGTCCGTTTTACCGTACGTATCTGTACCTGTGTCCGCCATTGCGTACACGAGAACTGCGTTATCAGCCCGAACGGGGTGGATCGGGGAACATGGTTGTGTAGGAAGTGAAGCGGAAGCGTCGCGTATATAGGTGCGTGTATAGCCGTAATAAAAAAAAAAGAAAAACGCGGCGGTACGAGCAGTCCCCTGTCTTAATAGTGAATTGGATGTAGTGAAAATAAATAGAGGGCGTTGGTGAGAGGAAAGCAGCAGCTGCATCCACTGCGAGCTTTGATAGCGTCCTATCTGCCAGCCCATACGAAGTACTTTTTTTTTTCCTCGTTCGATACACGTCTATATATTTAAATATGAATACATATATGTGTTTGTTTGTTCGTGAGAGCTAAAATGAAATCGACGTTAGACTCGAAGCGAGAGCTTATCGGCAGGAAGTGAATGGCCACGAGTGCTGTAAAAGCGCAAAAGACAGAAAAACGTCAACGCTGCGGGGAGAGAGAGAGAGAGAGAGAGGAAGAAACAAGAATAAGAGGGTAGAGGGCATTCGGTTACGAAACGATTGCGAATGTCGTGTGGCCGTATATTACATCGGCACGGTGATATCACGATCAACTCTGACTGGCAATCTCACTTGTATTTGTCGGTGTACAACTTCTTTTGCCAACCGTAGCACTTGACGCTATTTGATCCAACATTGAACCGCAAAGTGTTCAACGCCTGCGCGTTGTCACGTCGATGTTGTTCCAGGATTCGTTCGTGTCGAAAAATGCAGGTGTGCGTAAGTCATCGACTCATTGCGGAAGAGATAGAGCTCCATTACATTTTCATATTTAACTGATTTTTTGTAAGCTTTCATAATGCACTCTCATTTCGAGATCAAGTGAATCATTGCTTCTCTCTAATGTTAAGAGTATCATACAATTGGAGAGTAATATACATTTGGTTAATTACTGAAAGTGAATGTTTGCATGTCTGGTGCTATAAAAATCTTAGGAAACATTTCGATGATTTGTGTTGCCTCGAATCGTGAAAAATTTCATAGGCGATTGAACAAAAAGTTATTTCTAGAGTAAGCAAGGAACTTGTCCATTATAATTGAACAGTAAGTCGCATTAGGAGACTGCAGGGAGCCGTTAAATAAATAGCTCTCGAATCACATGAAACGTTCAATAATGTAATCCTCGTGAACTCGTTCTGATCGAAGTAAATGGCATCTAAGGCGATCCCATTGTTACGCAAATGAAAGCAATTCGATGGAAAACGAACACAATGGATTTCTCGATGGTGTGTGCTCAACAGGATTGAATATCTAGGCAACGCAATTTAATAGCGTTCGATACTGAATTATTTAATTGTATTTGCTAGTCATTTTTTACGACTATTATTTTGTTCGGTAGTATTGAATATTAAGTTCGATCATAATAAATATTCTCTGATACGATGTGATACTGTGTAATTACGAACGATTGTAATTATATCATATGATGATATGATATCAAATATTGATGTTAAATTACGATATCGATGATAAAAATTCTAGCTGTCTGGCAGGCTTGTCTGGTTGTATTATTAATATAGACGGCACAACTTTGAACGACGCGAAAGAGGGTCACGTGTTACACGTGCGCAATGTAGGGGTTGAGTCTTTCAAACCCTTCTTAATAACCCTCGTTCGACCCTGACATCGTGTACTAATTTTTTTTCTATCTTCTACTTCAACGACCGCCGCGCTGTTATTTCTCAATTAACGAACATATCATTTCACGTGTCCCGATTCTCCACACGCGTACACAATACCGTCGAATTCACGCATGAATTTTCGTGCTCAACGAGTCTCTGAAGTACTCGTTGATTTGCACGCGCGGGCACAATCACTAATTATGCGATTAAATGCAAGCGCATCCCACTCCGGAAAAGCTCTCATGTACGTAAACTGGACAAACAAGAAGCGAGCGCGTTTCGATCGCAATTAAACGCATTCATTAGCCAATATCGAATCTTTCGTATCTTCGAATGTTATTTATATTCAGCGGCATAGAGACACTTCCAATTACACAAAATGTATCGCGCGTGGTGAATGAGGCAGCAATCGATGTGATAATTGGACGACGAACGTTCTTTTCTCGTGAAAAAAAACCATGAAAGATCAAAACCCACAAAATATTAATCAATCAACTCTCTAACTGCTCTCGTTATCCTTTGATATGCTTGATCAATATTACCCGCGTATTCATTCCATTCGAAGTAATTGTACCGACGAATGGTAGACCACAAAAGCCTTTCTGAATAATGTTAAATAATTCACAGCCGTTGCATCAATTTATACGCTCTTTACAAATAATTATCACATTGGAATTTTCGTCGTTGGAATCCCACCAAATATTTATTCTTTTGTTACTCATATTTATTAAGGTCCATAGAAACTGCCAGCATCTTTCGGACTTCTACGCATTCTTGTTAGGAACTACAATTTCGATTTAAAAAAAAGCTCAGGATAATAATAACAATAATAATAATAATATATTTATTATGTTATAAAATTATATTTGATTAATCGAAGTGTCATGACAGGACGATTATTTCGTGTCACCATGATATTTATTGTTTTTTAAAAATGATTTATTAGATAATAATAATTTTTTTTTTTAATAATAATAATAATCTAAAGAAATTTTAGAAGAACAAGAAGTTTCATGATAACACGAAATGATCGTCCTGTCATTCACGACACGTCAATTGATCAAACACGCAGAAATAATAAAAGCGTCGACGAACGTGCCTGAAAATCTTTGGTGATCGTTCAAGTGCCAATATTTTTTTTTTCCCAGTCTTTCAATTTGCTGCCGAAATGTGTGATAATCATCGAGCCAATGTACATTACGCGTACGCGTCGGACGGTTGCGCCGAGCGTGGGGTCGAGTTTGAGCTGAATGCATCGGTAATCGTATTCAATGGTCAGGCGCCAGTTCCCAGTCTCTTTGCATCCGCATCGTTCTGCCAATTAAGGGTGTTCGACGCCGTAATCTGGGATACTTCACAGTATGCAAATGACATCTACCCGCCGGGAGGGATCCAAAAAAGAGACAAAAAGAGTTTTCAGAACAGAGGTTCCCGCACCTTCAGTACCCCGCAGTCCATACAGATCGCTATCGAGTTTAAGTACAGTCCCTGTAGTGTACCAACTCGTATGGGGCGTTCCATGCCAATGGAAATGCAACAAGTTTTTTCAATCTTTACTTCAAGATTGATTCTTTCTACAATGCAGATATATATTTATTTGAGCATGCAAATAATGTTCAAAAATAAATAAATTCATTTTCGGGAAATGCACGTCTAATACTGCTATTGGAATGTGCATTATTGGGATCCAACATGAGGTTCATTTTTTTCAGTTTCATTTTCAGCAAAAATGACATTTTCGTGCCATTTTAAGGGCACAAGAAAATTATTAGATTTATCCTGTAATCTCAGTATTAATGACCTTGAACTCGCTGAAGTCAAATTTAATATCAGATTATCAAATTTCGGCGTGGCCGATCTAATATTGCGAATGTAAATTCGGAAAGTAGTTTGATTTTAGTGAATTTAAGTAGTCTATGGTTTTTAAGATGTTGAATTGAAATCAGAATCGGATGTGAAATCAGATTTTCAATTTTGAATATGAAACATAGAACAATACTGACTTTCGTCGAAACATTGTCGTAATTTATATCCGCCATACTGGATACACCATTCTGAATTTAAAGAATCCGATTTTGTTTTTGAATTTCCGGATTTCCATAACCCTGATTTACCAAATTGCTATAGTAAATATATGTCTCCGTTTTTAAAATTGCCGTCTTTTGCCACTTTTGTAATAACAACTATGTGCATATAGAAAAAAAATATCACTCACGGGCTTAAAGTCATGAATCTCTGTTGAGGATGAGGAAAACCATTTCAGTAATTTCAATTTCCTGAATCAGCAAAAAAGTGAACGTTAAAAAAGTTAACTTCGACATCGATTCATTATTTCTTCCGGTTTGGAGAAACAGCCGAGTCGTTTTGTAAAACGAAGACACGTAATTGAGATGTTCTTTCCTTTTCACTTGTACAGTTATTCCTCTGTCCATTCTCTGGGTTTAAATTGGCATCTAGTCAGGGCGAAAGGTATTCGCAGTTTTCCCGTATAATTTCTGAATGTTGAACGACGAAAATGGAAAATAAGTGAAGCCGTCCGAGAGAGTCAGAGTTCAAAGTTTGACATTGATTGAGATTGCATGGAACAAACCATCTATCGATGTTTGTGACGTCCCCGTTGGGTATTCATATATCTACGTATGTACAGCACCATGGTCTCTGCGGGGTTGTAACAACCTGCAAAATCGTTGAGCGTCGTTCACGCATACCGACAACGTTGTAATAAACGTCACGAAGAGGTCGGACCTTGGCTCTTGCAGCGAGTCGAGTCGTAAAAAATCGAGCGAGTATATCGACGAAAGAGCCCTCTATCGTGTACTCTTTTCATTACCGGTATTGCTGAACGCATAGTTCACGCAATATTCTCTGGACGAGATCAGGCTCGATGAACATGTCGATTTACATTTATCTTCAGAAACGTCATTCCTCAAACGACTTTTTCCTTTTCTAACTTACTTACGCGAATTCGCAAAGAAATGGCATGCGAAACGGTAATCCACTGGTTACAGTGGATGGTTACAGATTTTCGTAAAATTGTTGCTTCGATTTCCAAAAAAATAGTTTTTAAAAATGATTTATAATAATAGCGTATAAAAATGGTTTCTAAATAATGGTTACTGGTTTTTTTTTACTTGTGGTTAGGCAAGAAGCCAGAAACATATATTACGTTTATGGGTTATACAAATTGTATTTTAATTATTTAATGAACTTTGATGAGGTAATGTTTGTCATTTGTAAGACTTCTGAGATGGAATGTATTTTTTAATTCTTAATTTTCTTTGGTGTGGATCGTAGTTGGTTAGGATGGCAGTTACTGAGAAAATTACTAAAAATCGTTCGTTTGTCGAGGCAACTCGAATTGAAGAGTCAAATAGTTATAAATATTTAAGTAAATTTTTGATAATCTTTCATTCCTTCACAATGATTTTTTTCTAATAATTCTAATTTTCCGATCCCTTGAATATTCCAAAATAATAACAAAATGAAAAGGGACCTTATTCTATTATTATTCTATTTATTTTCAGCCCACAGTTATAAGTTCACTCTTTACATTTTTGCCGGGACTTCCCAGAGTGTTCCAACTAAAACTGCGCAGCCCTTAAATACTTAACAGTGAGCAAAATGCTACGAGTATATTTCAAACGAACCCCACAAAAATTACGAGTTTAATAATACGAGTGTCGAAAAACGAATAGGATTGGCTGCGCGAAATGTACGTCCATTTCGATAAATATGTATTACGCCTGGATATGCTAATTTCATTTGCTCGAACGCCGCGTGCGCAGTATCGTCGTGTGGAAATGGACTTTAAATTGGAACGAGCGGGAATCGCGAGCTCGGATTTACACTTAGCTATGGGACGTTACGAGTAGTGCCGATTACGTATCACTATGTGGCATACGTACAGTACCAAGGTGGTCCCGGTTACACCGTATCCGAATAAATATTCACTGTAATATGTACAAGTACGTATATACGAGTGCAACGATATCTACACTTTTACCTAACTTGCTCAGGCGTTATACAAGGAGTCTGGCTATCTTGATGTGTTTGCACGAAACGCGTCACGGGACTTGCCGTTGCGATGCACCGACGCATTCAGCGCCCTCGGCGCTCCAGTTAAAGCTGAACCGTTTAAGTTTCTACTGTCCTTAAACCATTTATGCAGAGAGCCATATACGCAAGGGAAAAAACAATACGTACCGGAAAAAAATGTTCTCTCATGTAACAACTATTTATGATTTTAAAAATGTTATGAAAATAAATTTTGAAGACATTTTTTATAAAACGAGAGGAGAGGGAAATAGCGCCGAAGTAAAGAAAGAAGAAGGGAGGATAAAGCAAAGAAAAAGAAAATCGAAAGAATTATTTTTTGAATGATTAATTCATTAGCAGTGATCCATCAAGCTTCACTGTACATAAATGACTGATCGATGAGCATCGGATTATCTAACGATTCTCCAACAATATTTCATTGAGATCCAGAGTAAAAATCGAAGGCGCGTGAATGGTGAAATTATTGCAGGATAATTAAAAAAAATGCGAGTAACCTATTTACCGGATAGCGAACGTCGGAGTAACGTCTGAGTTTCCGCAGTATTATAGACTCTTTTACCAGGCAATGAGGTGCACTCGCGAGCCTTGCAAAAATTGTAGATGGCGTTTAAAGGGATTCGTGTGATATTGAATATCAAGAGGAACCTTCTGTACTCAACGCACACTCCGATGTCCAGTAGCCATTTAAAAAATAATCTAATGAAGTTTAACTTACACGTAACGAAAAGTGTGTCTCACACACTTTGCGTAGGGTAGACCGAGGCGAATCGGATCACAGGGCGAATCGGATCAAAATAAGAAATCGGTTGATAATTCAAATTTTGCATTGATATATAACGCACTT